>CAAKHF010025963.1:0-16166 GCA_901007745.1 Hippocampus kuda | reverse complement strand
CCATATAGGGTGTTCAGCTGCATACTGCATGTTTGGTGTCCTTTGAAAGATCGAGACACACCCACACACACAGGCCTGGACGGACAGTTTCAAACAAACGAAAAAGATGTTGCTGTAAGTCTTCACAGAGGCGCCGACGAGGTGCTCTCCTCTGTGCAGTACATTCGTGGCCAGCATTGCACGCTACCAGCCGAGGCCACCCTGATAATGCGCGGAGGGTACGATCAGTGCATGAATCCAGTGACGAGACGAGCCCGCGGCGGTGGTTGTTTTTTGCGTCACAGTTTGAGCTCGTTCGCAATTTTGCAGGCGATGTTCTTAAAGGCGATGGATGTTCCCGATATCCTCTTGAAGCGCACGCCGTTGAGGGAGAGGCGGGGCAGCTTGCACACCTCCATCTCCCACTGGACCAGGTTGTCCTGGCGTGCGTCGCCGTGCACGCAGAAGAGCAGGAAGCGCTCGCGCTGCTCGTAGTCGCAGCTGTTGGCGTCCAGGACCTTGCGGATCTCCCGCATCATCTCCGAGGGCTCCATGGACGAGGTGGTCTTCATGCTCCAGGTGAAGCGCAGCGAGCGCGGCTTGGAGTCCCGCCCGCCGTCCTCCTTGGGGTCGCCCGACGCGCTCCTGGGACCACAGCAGAGGAGTGTCACCGTTGATGAATTCAAAACATGAACGTACATGAATGAACAACACAATATTAGCTCAATCGCTAAGTATATAGTAATCCCTTTCCGTTATAGGGGTTATGTTCCATACCACCCTTGCTATACTTGAAATCTGCAAAATAGAAAGACCCCACTTAAATACACCCTCGGCATGTTTTCATAGCATTTACGGATGTTTGTTTCTTTTTAAGGTCTTGAAACACACTTTTAAAACAACACAAATGCCTTTCAGCACGCCTAATACATTGAGAGAGCAACTGAGGAACTCTGCTTTGAAAACATCGGGCGGTGAATTTGTTCATCGCAGAAAAGTATCCTTGGAATTTGGTCACAATTTCGTTGGCAGACCATTTACATCAGTAATTAGTTCGGGCGGGCGGCACGGCGGACGGGTGGTTAGCGCGTCGACCTCACAGTGCAGAGATCGTGGGTTCGATTCCGGCTCCGGCCTTCCTGTGTGGAGTTTGCATGTTCTCCCCTTGCCTGCGTGGGTTTTCTCCGGGTACTTTGGTTTCCTCCCACATTCCAAAAACATGCATGACTGGCTGATTGAGTGTCAAGTCTTTATGCTAAACCTCACCTGGGTGTTTCTGTCCTGGCACTGGCCTCTCCCTCGCTGGGCACCCTGAAATCAAACCAGGAATAACATAAAATTTTTAATTTATTTTTTACTCCCACCAATTTCACAGTAACACACACCACCACCACCACCACCACCGGCATCATCAGTGTGACACAGCGAGGGGCTTCAGGCGTCATGCCAGGAAAGAATCCACACTCCTGGGTGAGCACACAACGAGACTAAAGGGGGTCTCCTGACTTTCAAAAGACTCCGTCGGGCCTGATTCTTTTTCTCGAGGCACGAAGACAGCAGAGGCGGGGGAGAGTCAAGGAGTCAGGAGGAGGAGCGTCAACAACATGAGAAGCAAGTTACAACGAAGCCGGTGAGGTGTGAGGTTGCTTCTCAAGGCAAGTGGGCACAAGGGAGAGAAAGTGAGAGAGAGAGAGAGAGAGAGAGAGAGAGAGAGGTGGGATGTAAACAGCACAACAACAGGTAGGTGTCAGTAGGTAAAGGAGGTGCTACAAGAGGGAATGGAGGAGTTATTCAAACTCTTTATTGGTTTCTGGTCGGGCAAGAGGTGCACAGAGTGTTGTCCTACCTCTGAGTGGACCTGAAAGACAGAGCTCTATGCCAAGAGGAAGGAGAAGAAAAGAAAAGAAAAGGCGTGAGCCCGAAAAAGGCAAGGGGCACTGAAAGTACGGTATTAACCATAATTTGGAATTAGGGTGTGAAACTTGATACTTTTATCTTCAAGTCCACAAAGTCTGAAGAGAAAGATTCTTATGCAAAGGAAGTTAGCGTGCCCATTAGCCTTGTGTCTTTTTTGGTGACGTGCTGCCCTTTTTTGAGTGCATAATTAGGAGGTGCTGTTTGGACAGATTAGTTTCAAGCCATTTTGGCTCCGTTGAATGAAATGTAGGTCAAGTTCAAAATTGTCCCCAACATTAAAACAATGGCGCTGAAAAACATTTGAAGTCCATCTTGTATTTATCCCGACAAACTACAGTTAAACTTGTGTGTCAATGCCCCCCCCCCCCCGACTAACCTGCGGACAAACTTGGAAGTGATCTTGCTGATGATGCCGGTGGAGGTGCCCCGCCGCTGCTGCGCCAGGGCGCCCGTGTCGTGGGACAGCGTGGGCGAGGCCGGCGGCCCGTTGTAGGTGGCGCTGCGGCGGTCTCGCAGCTGGGCGCCGTGGAAGGTGCTGCGGCTGGTGGTGCCCCGCGGGAAGCGGTTCTTCTCGGGGGTGCTAATACTGTGTGCGGAGGGAGAGGTGGAGGGACCCCTTGGAGAGGAGCTGGGGGGGAAAAAAATGCTACGTTTGGTTTTTTGCAAGTCCTTTATGGTACGAGCAAGCGTCGAATAAGCTGCCACTCGAGTTCAGTGACAAAATAACAGAGCAATCAAGATAGAGGTGAAAACTTACCTACTCGCTGTTTTCATGCTCACTGCAACTCCCTAAGATAGCACATCTGTGAAGCTAGCAACACTTTTTTTCCCCCCCCAGATGTGAATTGACGCCTATTTAGGTAGAGCATTTTTACAAGTGAACATCATATCCACGGCATCTATTTCTTCAAAAACCAAAGACCACAATGGTATCTTAAGTTAAGATGGTCGATGCAAACTTCACAGCAGGCAGCAGTTTGGCCAATCGTGCATAATTCTTCCCAAAAAATTAAAAATAAAATCAAAAAAAGGAAGCCATGAGGTTGCTTCAGTTTAAGCACGAGACTGACGCGTGCTTTTTCTTTTGGACTAAAATAAATAAATAAATAAATAAATAATCTTTGCAAAAATGTTTAGTGAGTGTAAAAAGTGAGCGCTCACCTGGATTTCAACTCTGTGTTGTCATCGATGGGGGGCAGTGTGCTCTTTGAAGGGTGTCCTGAAGATGACATGGACTTGATGTGACGAGGCCGCGTGGCGCTCACTGCGGTCGACGGGGTGCTGCCCGACACCTCGGTTAAACTGATACGACAGGACGCCCGGTTTTCAAAACGACCTTGTGGTCCTCGCACTCGTACTAGTGTTTGAACGGT
Organism: Hippocampus kuda; assembly: GCA_901007745.1. Lineage (NCBI taxonomy): Eukaryota > Metazoa > Chordata > Actinopteri > Syngnathiformes > Syngnathidae > Hippocampus > Hippocampus kuda. Next base: position 12,897 of record CAAKHF010025963.1, on the reverse strand, counting down.
GAGTGTGGTTACCTGCTGTCTTTGCCATTCGGAATGGCCGAGTAGCGCTCAGTGGAGGATCGCTCACACACATATGTGTTCCTGCGAGTCATTGATCCGTTGGTCTGAGGAAAGAAAATTCACACAATCAGTGTTCTTCAGTTGATTAAAATATCATTTCCAGCTTTCCATCAAGATATTCAATTCATATTGAAGGCAACTGATGGTAGCATGGTGTGGCACTCAACAGTTCCAGTTTCTTGCTTGACCCCCCCCCCCCACCCATTTGGAATATTCAAGAATCTTTACCCCCACAGCACTTGTGGTTTTCTTCCTCTCCTGCGCTCCCAGCGGCGAGGCGGGAACATCTCCCTTGGAAGTGCTGAGCTCCAGTCGGCGGGCGCCATCCCACTCTTCTCGGTGGTCACTCTCCACACTCAGAGCCTGACCCCGCCGCGTGTACGACACCGCCGGCGGAACGGAGGGACCCACTTTAAAAATAAATAAATAAATAAAAAGTCGGGCCAAGACGATGAGTTGACACGACGGAACGAAAACAGCAGCAGACGCCGATGAGAAAGGTCACTGGGCCTCATTCACTGGGTGGGGTGAAAAAAACAGCCTGAACTTCACGGCCGTGTCAAAATAAACATCCACTTTCAGTAACAGTGACCAGTTGTGGAGTTATGTGCAATTTGGCAATCTACGCCTACGTGGAAATAAATGTGATAGAGGCATGAGCTATCGAAAGTATTCTTCGTGACTTCACAAGCACAAAAAAAAAAAAAACAACAACAAAACATGATACCAGTGAATTCGACCCATCATCTCCTTTAACGTTGAGCAAAGCCACCGAAAGCCATCATCAACATATCACTGTGGACATTTTTTTTTCAACATATACAAACAACACACTCATTTCACCGTGTTACAAAAGCAAAGCCGATCACTCCTCGTGCTTTGAGGTGCTGCAGGAAAGCAGCCAGCCAGCAGATGTCACCAGACACAACAGGTCCCACATGACAGGAGGAAGTTGCTTCGACGACACCACGTCAGCCTGAATTTAGCCTCTTAGGCGATTCTCCCTGTTTATAGTCCATCTTCTCAAAATAGTAGTTTCACGCGAGAGACTTGTGTCAACGTGACTCACAGCGGCACGATGATGTCAGTAGCAGAACCGGAATTTAATTCATGATAGCGAGTGCTGGGTTTTTGTTCCCCCCTTATGTTCAACAAGAAGCACCTTTTCGTCTCATCTTGACTGCGATCATGTTTTCCACAAAGGTTGAGAGTGGTACAAACGTGACAACATTTTACTTTCCTAAGAGGGTCAGAATAGACATTTTGGAATTTTTTGTGTGCTCGGTTAGTGTGGCTGCACTGTGTGTGTTCAAGTCGCAGATGTTTGAAGGCTTAAAATCATTGCAGTCTATGCTAATTTCCGTCCGTTCTTTGGGTTTCACATTGTTAGCATTAAGCTAGCTGACTTTCGTTACACAAAATTGAACGGTTCATTTGTGTTAGATATCCAAAGTTTTGTTCTCTTTTATTTTAGGTGTAATTCGTGCCGGGAGTGACAAATGAAAATCTCATATGGAGAAGACGTGTCAACGAATGCTTTAACCCTTTCAGGGACAGCGGCTACTACAGTGGACAGCTTATCAGGTTACAGAATTATTGGTGCATGATAGAGTCTCACATATGCATTTGAAACACTTTTAAGGGTATTTTAACAAGTTCAAAAGTTCGTCTGAGTTGTAAAACTCCAGACAAAAAAAATAATTTGATTGATCTCTCTTTGCTCTCTAGCGCAGATTTTCGCCTACTCTAGGTGGAGTTGACCGTAACCGGGCAATCAGCGTCAGCAACTTCCTCCGAACGCAGCATTCAGCCAGCAGCACTCTCAGAGCTGGGAGGGAAGGGGTTACTTTACTTCGTCTGTCTACACCACCACCACCACCACCACCATCACCATCACCATCATCCCCACCATGATCGCTGTAGCGACGCTGCTTCTGATTGGCCGAGATGCTGCGCGTGACTTTGGGATGTGCGGGAGAAATACTGGAGCCGTTGTTGATGTCGCTGGTGGGACGCTGCCGCTGAGCCAGGACGCTGTTGGTCAGGGGCTCGCTCCCCTCAAACTGCCATGAGAGAGTGGTTAGCTGGTCACATAGTGCGGAATGCAAAATCGTGTTCAACGCAAGCCGTGACGTGTCGGTTGGTCAGAGCGTGTTTCTTTGTTGCATGCTTCAAATTCATGATTCTTTTGTCACCAAAAAGTTCTTTCTCAGTCTTGTTTTTGTTGTGTTAGAGCTGAAGTTGTCAAAAGCTAAAAAATATTGGCTTTTGACAAGTCAGTGCTTTTCGTAAACCAAACCATATCCTACTGTCGACGACAAAGAAAAAAACGGGATAACGAACTGGTAAAAGCGAGCCTGCCATCTTTTTTTTTTCTTAGTGCCGCAGAACTAAATATTCCGTGGATTGTGAAATATCAGTCAAAATACGCGACGACGACTGGCAATATGGGGAACGGTGCTTTGAAAACAGATGCCACTGACTGATGGAAGCTTCAATTGCAATTAACACTCGGGCATGATGTGGACATGAGAGACAATCTGACCTCTGGCGCTTTTCTTCCCAGCAGCAAATAAGTGGCCATGACATCATCGTACTTCTGGTTTTGTAAGGACTCCGTGATCTCATCTTTAGGGAAACCCATGGTCACCATGAGCTCTGTTGGGAACAGGAAATTTGACAACGTTACTCTCGTCAGGAGACCCATGACGATGACCTCGACGTACGCCGAAAGGCACCTATTCGGGTCGAGTCGTTGAAGTCGGCCTCGGGCTCGATGTACGGCTTCAGCTCCTCCTCCTCGTGACCCACATTCATCCAGTGGTCTTTCATGATTTGCTAACAAAGACAATTCAAATGTTTTGTTCACTCGTGGCGGCTTCTCGTGACACATATGCGTGACCCCGGGGGCTGTGCGCAACACTATTTTGAAACATTCTAATGACGAGCGGCGCTGAATAACAAACGGATCAATTGTTATTAGGTGCCTCGGCGTGCTTTGTGGAGCAAGTTCAGCGGCGGTATCGACTGTGAATTGACAACAGCAGAGTGTGTCGCGATGATTCATTGAAGTTTACCCACGCACACAAACACAATGGGCACGCTCCAAGTGCCGAAGGCTTCTTATCTGAATCCTCACCCAAAAAAAAAAAAATAAAACGTAGCGAATCAGCATAGCGTGAAAGGTAACAATGCAAAAATTACCTCCAAACTGCCACGTTTGACCGGGTTGAGCACCAGTAGTTTTTTCAGCAGGTTTTCACAGTCTGTGGACATGTAAAAGGGAATGCGGTACTTCCCCCGCAGGACGCGCTCTCTCAGCTCCTGCGATGCGAGCAACAAGGAGGCGAGTTAGAAAAACAACATTCCAAAAAAAAAAAAAAAAGTCCATAGACAGTGAAGCTTGTCTCATCTAAGATGAGTGACACGCAGTTATCGTAGTCACAGAAGATAAAGAACATATGCCAGTGACTGTGTTAGTGTCTGTCTACATGTTTTGCTGCACTTTTGTGTTCAAATATATTTTGCTTAAAGGGGTATAACTACCGCAACATTGATGCTAATTTTTGTTCGCCAGACTGTGCCACATGTGTTTTAGCATTAAGCTAGGGGACCTTAGTCAGGCAAATTTAAGTGGCCTGGCAAAGACAAAATGTGCAATTGTGAATGTTGTATTTTTAGCTTCACAGTCAGTGAAAAAGACTTTTTTGAAGACCTGTTGACTATCTGGCGCTTGTTGTGAGGTTCGCTGCCACCATCCAGTGCTCATGAACCAGATTTTTGCAATTCTATACAAAAATTAGGGGGTGTTTATTGTAACTGACATATTTACATTGTGTTTGGACAGAACCGAATGTTATCCTTCTTCTTCCCCCCCCAAAAAAAAAAAAAAAAAAGAAAAAAAACGTGTAATTGTTAATTTTATTCAATCATGTCTGAGACCTGCAAAATGTTTGGTGGAAAATAAAAATGCATAATGTGACCTTTGAGAAAAAAATACATGGACTTTTCAGAGGTTGGTCTACAAAAGTTTTTCATGACAAAATCAATGTCAAGACTGCGCCCCAAATTTTGTTATACTGTACCTTCTCGGAATTACTTCCCGCACACAAGCAAACGTTCCTACACTGACAAAATCATAACCTCCATACCAGTGACTTAAAAAAAAAAAAGGATTAAAAGTGTAAAAATGAATTAAAAGTGTGTCATGTTTCCACTCTGTAAACTGCCCGCTTGCCTCATGAATCATTTCAACAGTTGTGCATTATTGAAGTAGGGCAGATAATCCGCCAGAGAATCTCACTCTCCCCAATGATAGAAACAGGAAATTCCGCTCTTAATCTGTTTATTCAGGAAATACGGACTCATGTTGACGCATGTAACCTAAAATCATAATAATTAAAAAAAAACATCCAGTTGGGAAACACCTGGCCAGCACACCACTGTGTGTCGAGTCCTCACAATGCACATTGTTGCTAAAATATCAATAGCAACTACAGTGCAAGACCTTGACCTTGACCGTGCAAACTAATGCCGCTTGTTAAAATGTAAGGAGGATACTATATCATACAGAACATGTTCACACCTTTAGGTTTTGTCCATCAAAGGGTAGCGAGCCGCTGACCAGTGTGTAGAGGATGACCCCGAGGCTCCACACGTCCACCTCGGGCCCATCGTACTTCTTCCCTTGGAAAAGTTCCGGGGCGGCGTAGGGTGGAGAACCACAGAAGGTGTCCAGCTTGCTGCCCACGGTGAATTCGTTGCTGAAACCGAAGTCGGCTATCTTGATGTTCATGTCGGCGTCCAATAGCAGGTTCTCAGCCTGAAGGGGGACAAGACAAACGACGCGTTCGGTGATCACATTCTTGATATCCTGCTTTGATTGACATGTCCACCAAATTTTGTGTTGATCCGTCAAAATTATATTTCAATCCTTCCCCAAATAAGTTTTGCTGTTTTGATTTGGGAGAATTTGGCTCGTCACCTTGAGATCCCTGTGAACGATCCTCCTCTGGTGGCAATACTGCACGGCAGACACAATCTGAAACACAAACGTCGCAGGCCTATAATTATATCACGAAACATAATGAAACATTTTTCTCTGCCTGGAAATATTACACAGCAGTGGGAAAGAGCCTTGAGGAACTCCAGGCAGATCTCATCTACTCGCCTAAGACGCTGGATGACGCGTGTCCGGGCAAGGGAAAATGAGGACTGAAATTTTTAGTTGTCATAAAGAGTCTTTTGAGCCATTTTTTTAATCTAACTTTTTTTTTTAACAACCCGAGTTTTTTTTTTTTAATATAGACCAGTTGTATTTAATTCTTCAATACAGTGAAATAAATATGTATTTAATCTTAAATAACGGCTTGTCTTTCAAATTAGTTTCAGTCTAATTTTCATTTAACCTTTATGGTGAATCCATTTTAATTTAATTCTTGTTTGGCTTTTGATTTTTTTTTTTTTCCCCTGGACTTGTCCTACTCGATCACGTGATCGTTGAGGATCACGTCGTTTCCAGCTGATTGATGGATTGAATTTGTTTGTCTTTTTTAATGGTCACAAAACAATATGGTCATCTTGAGCGTCCTGGTAGTGGGTGAGCCAATTTTTTTTTTCCGTAGGTTTAGTCAAATGTTTGAGAACCACTGCCCTAGTACGCCGTGATTGTGCAAGTGTACCTAATGTGATGCACACCGCAACATATATCCACACCTACAAACATGGCATGAGGCGTCTTCTTTGAAATAGCCATATTGTGGATAGGAAAGAAATTGTGAATTATCGCTCAAATGGGCGCGACTCCAGTGAATAAAAGGCACATTCATTCACTACGTTTTGCTGTGAAAAGGAGCATCGGAAAGGGCCCTTGGATCAATGCTGATGACGCACCGCTGGGTGTCAGAACAAGCAGCTGCGGCAGGAGAGTGAGGTGCGAGCGAGTCGCCCGAGCCAGCCGGGCACGCTTCCACAGCTCTCCTCTGCAGTCCGTGACACAGCATGAGCTTGGTGCATGACGCGGCGTCGCTGACTCACCTGTCGGAACTTGGCCCTGGCCTCCTTTTCCTTCATCCTCCCGTGGGCCACCAGGTAGTCAAACACCTCCCCTGTAGCACAAAGAGAGGACATGACTGTGCACTCATAGCCCGAAAGAAGTCATTTAGAGGAGGCGGGGCGTGGCTCGAGGGACAAGCTGCAGCGGTATTGCGGTTTCGCACGCGTGCGGGCACCCGCGGTAAGGTGGGGGCGCGTTCACAGAAAGTCAAGAGAGTGTCACTCACCGCCGCTGGCGTACTCCATCACCAAATAGAGCGTCTTCTCCGTTTCAATCACCTCAAAAAGTTTGACTGCAGAGGGCAAAAAACAGACAAACAGCAGATTTTCTTTTTTTTTTAAATAAACAGCCCAAATCATCAAAGAACATTAAGCTCCCGATTTATTTTCTAATTTTGAGGTTCTGTGCGGTCTTGTTAAATCCTGTTTGGCATCCAGCAAGGCATGCACTCCCACTCAAGGTTACTTATCAGGTTTAAGCTTGGCTATGACAGCAAATATTTTTTAAAAAGTTTACGAAACATGAGATTAGTGAAGTCATAATTTTGTTACAGATTTAATAAGGCAATTCTAACAATTATGCCTTTCATGCAATTAATATTCAAAAGGAAATGCAAAAAAAAAACATGTAAATAAAAATTCTAAATAAATTATACAAAACAAATACTACGTTAAAAAACAGAGAGGTAAAAAAAAAAAAAAAAACTGACCCAAACTAGGTCCAAAAGAGACAACCCAATTTTTTGGGTTATTCATTGACCCATATTTGGGGGTTAAATAAATATCCAGCAAAACAGCCTAATTGACCAAAATTTTGGGGTTAAAAGAATAAGCCCAAAAGTTACACACAAGTGCAGTGTGGGACAAATAAAGGATTATCTTATCTTATCTTATCTTAGGCCAGACCCTTTTTGGTTTATTCTTGACCCAAATATTTGAGTATTTATCACAAAAGTTATTTTGTGACTTTTACATTTCAAATTTCAAATGATATCGCCAGATTTCTTATATTTAATTCTCTGGGAGAAATCACGCTGATACATTTCAGCGATCAAATATGGATTACACAACTTTTTTCACATCATTAAATGTCAGAACTTACCAATGTTGGGATGATTCAGTAACTTCATTATTCGCACTTCCCTGAAGAGCTGTTGACACACACACACACACACACACACACACACACACACACACACACACACACACACACACACACACGTTTGTCTTTTTGAAAACTGCTGATAAGGCGTATTTACAAAATGCCATTATGTGCACAACTCCGGCACACAAAGTTGCAAAGTGGATTAGATGGGAAGACTGAAGCATCATGGGACTTGGGTGCTATGTAAGGCAACATGACTGATGCACTGGCAATAAGTCTTGCTCTCAGCATAAGAAAAAAAAAAATCTCCACCGACAGACTGCGGTATCAGTACACAAGCTTCCAGCCAATCCAATCCAATAAAATCATGCACGCTCATCTTTGTTCTGCCAGCATCATGTTTATCGACTGACTGCAGAGCTTTAAGAGCATCTTGGCGTCATGTCAGACGAGCTCCCGCAGCCACTTAGAGGTGCTGTTGAATCATTTACATTTTGCTGACTGCCTGAGCCGCCCTCCCCTGCGCTCTCACAAAAAAAAAAAAAAAAAGGACTTTGCAGCCTTTTGACGTCAACGGTGACGTCGGTCGTAGTCGGCCATCTTTGCTTACCCGAGTTCTATACTTGGGAGCAGAATTTAGTATTTGTGAGGATTCCATGACACTTCGAGATGTTACATGAGAGAGTAAGTAGCACGAGTGTGTTTCTAGGTCATCAAATGTAGTTAGTAAGACGAACCAGCTGGGACCACTCAGAAACTTTCTCCACTCATTTTTTCTCAGGCTCTACTGCTCTTTCAGCAGTAGTGCGCCTCTTGTCTCATAAATATACGAAACTTGTCGTGATGACTGTGAAAATGACATTTTGAACAGAAATGGAAATCATGCTGGATGGCGAATACCTTTTAGAGCATTTTGTGAAGCTTATCGTTTTGCCAAGTTATTATATGCGATTGGGTGGAACAGTGGCCGGCTGGTTAGCATGTCCGCCTCACAGTAAAGAGGTCACGGTTCGATTCCGGGCCCCGGTCTTTCTGTGTGGTGTTTGCATGTCTTCCTAACGTGCCTGCGTGGGTTTTCTCCGGGTACTCCGGTTTCCTCCCACATTCCAAAAACACGCACGGTCCGTTGATTGAACACTAAATTTGTCTGGAGTGTGAATGGTGATGGTTTGTTTGTGTGTGCTCTGCGAGAGGCTGGCAAGCAACTCGGGGGTGAATTGCGCCAACTGCCCGAAGACAGCTGAGATAGGCTCCAGCACACCCGCGACCCTCGGGAACACAAGCAGCTCAGATAATGGACGGATATATGCCATGGGAGAGCCAATTTACATCGAGACTGGATATCCAACATGCATTCCCGACCACATGCCAGACAATACGGCGTCCCCTTTCTCACATTTTCAGCATTCCGGCTTTTTACCTTGCAAGGTCATAAATCACTCCAAACGTGAAGTGAGCCTTGGATCCATTTTCTATTCCAATACTTTGAAGGCTAAACTAAATGGCCATGTGGTTTCTGTTACATTTTTTTGTCGTTGTTTGTTTTTGGTCTATTTTTTATTCTTCCTTATTGTCTGTTCTGCCTGTTATTGACAAAGCCTTTGAAACAAATCATGCAGCAAATTGTAGGTCTGTAAAAAGCTTATTAATCAACTACCGGTACAATTATTCATTCTAAGAAAAGAATGGCCTGAAGTAGAGGACAATAAACAAATGGGCCATGGCCTCAGTTCACGTGACTTTGCCATCAAGACGAACATTCATCATCCTTATGAATGAGGGCTGGACTAAAGACTCGCTATCTCATCTTGATGTCTGACGCTTCCTGCCTCCCTCATTCTCTCTCTCTCGTTCTCTCTCTCGTGTGCGTCACTGCCTCGAAGCCCCCTCACATGGGAAGCATGCGTGCAGCCGCTCGGAAGCGAAAAAAATGACAACAAATCTGAGGAGGGCTGTGGAAAATGACAGACGTGGGTGACGGTCGATGAAAGGGATGTTGTCACCGCCGAGGCTGACAGGGCATGATGAGATCTTTGATGGATCGCCGGTATCAATGTCAATAATATCCACAGGCGCAAAGCGGAGTCGCACAGTGCCCCCTTGAAGCGACTTCTGGGGTTGCTCTGAAATGGATTCCCTTGAATGAGTTAAAAGATTTTTTTTTTTAAGTGATCCAAAATGATGACCAAAAACAAAACGCTAATTACACAAAATATGACAACACGCACATTGTTCAACACGCCTGGCATTTCAGTAGTCTGTGCCAGTGACCTACTTCCAGCCACCCAGGGGCACCTAGACTTCCAAACTAGACTTAATTACAACCCAGTCCCTACACGCAAACCACCTCATATCAGACCGGGAACAACTTACACAGACTGGCTAGACTATTTCAGTCACAGATGCTCCTGCAACAAGGACGTTATTGTTAGGAAGTGCTCATTGCTCTAATGAGGGGGGCTGGATGTGCGCATACACATAGGTCAAGCGTGAATCGTGTTTCAAAAAAGAATCGTGTCCTCCGCTCGCGTACGTTTATGATTTCAGGGGTGTAGAATTGCACTGCAGCATACTGGGAATGATTTCACGATGATAGGATTGAAAATGAAGTAGTTCGTACCTTGATGTTTGAAATCCTTTTTTTTTTTCCAGTCTTGGTCGAAACATTGCAGTCGACTGTTATTGTGTACCGAATGATGTGTCCAGTGGGTAATTATGCCACACGAAATGTACGTTGGTGGGGAAACAAGAAAAACGGATGCACGAGCAGCAGTTAAAACGCATCCATGAACAGATCAAGTCATAAATAAATGCACGACTAAGCAGCCTCAACATTTGACGTGTCCGCCCAATTGCTTTCCGCTCATCTGAACCAGACCAAAGCCGCAGTTGGGCCCCGGGCTGGACGGCATCTCATTGGCTAACCCAGCGCGGCAGGCACGAGATGCACGTAAACAGCCATTATGGCAGTGCCGGCCAACGGCGGGCTATTTGGTAAATACACAAATGAGGCAGGACGGTTCTCTGAATGAGCGGCATCAACTTATAGTTTACAAGCCATCAAAAGGAAGGCGAACGGCGCTCCCGATTCCCAACCTGTGTCGACCTTGGATTTGGATTCCAGTGGACTGAAACGGTGTTTCAGCCTTGAAAATAAACAGTTCTTATTTACAGATTAGGGTGAGAGAGTCAGAGAGAGCAAAGCGGGATGATGGGACGGTGGGCAAAGAAGGGATTAACAGAGAGGCCTATTTTAAGGATAAAATGACGAAAAAAAAACGAAAAAAAAAACACGACAGCATCAACATCCCCAGACCACAGATGTCAGCTGATGCGTTTCCTCTGGCGGATCTCAGGAGGTGCTTTGGAAGCTCGGCCCGACTTCATTTCCTGTGTGCATTCAAAAGCGCCCGTAGAGTCACAATGGGCCAGAGGACGCCACCGGGTCACACAGTAACAGAGGAGTTCTTTTTCCTGAGATGATCACTTACTATGGCTAGAAAGACAAGGGTACTGGGAATGCGTTTGAGAGCGCAAAACTTCAGCTACGAATGCTGTCTGGGCGCAAAGTCACTCAACTAACTTCACGGAGAAGTTTGGCAGATCACCTTTGTGAATATTCTTCAAAAAGATGTCTAACTAAAACAACTACAGTACGTAGTATCTGCTAGCTTAATGCTAATGTACAATGAGACCCCTGCAATTAACATGTACAATACATAACGTTTTAGTTTAAGTACACAGATAACAGTTCCCACAGGCAAATATTCTTTATCCTCTGCAGGGAACGGTCTGTTGGTGTACCGAATGCACCAATACTAAAAAGTGGATTTAGATATGCTGCTGTCTGTTGAGTGGCAGAGATGAAACGCTCCTTACATGTGCGATGTATGTGAACCAATGTACAAAATCCATTCATCTCAGGACAAGACGCTCAGGCTAATTTCCCCTTCTGCAGTCCCCGAGCAGGTAAACAAAAAGATAAACAAAAAAGTACCCTTTGTACAACAGGGGGGAACGGAATGGGAAGAATACAAATTGTGTCTTTGCCAAACAAAGCGTGTCCTTTTTCTTTTTAGAACAGCCGTGAGCCAGAAAAGAAAAAAACACTGGCTCTCGTTCGCCGTTGTCCTTTGTTTACTATTCGTCATCTTGGTAGAAGTCATTGGCTGGCTGCTGTGTCGGTCGCAGTATTGTTGTCACTTGGAGACGGGGAAGAAACAAAAGTTGTAAATGAAATTGCTCGACAGGTGGGTTAAGTCTACGAAGAACTGCTAGCCTTTTGCATTAAGCAAAAATAAATAAAATAAAATAAAAATCAGCTTCAGTACATGCAGTGGTATAGGATGCGACTGTAGTGACAGATGGCGAGCCCATCATGGCTCCTCTGAAGCTACCAAAAAAAAAAAAGGCATCAGATTGACAAACTAACATAAAGGCGCCATGGGCGGAAATCTGGAAACTAAATCACTCATCGAGTCCCAAAGTGTATTAGAAATGACAACCAGAAAGTGTGTTTCCTTCATGATCTTGCGTTCCGGTCTGTGTGTGTTTTTTTAAGATTCAAAGTGAGGGGACATAATAATAATAATAATAAAATAAAAGGAGAAAAAAGGCTGTTTGCATCATACAATTTACCAAAGCTCAAAAGGTAAACAAGACAAGCAATCCAGCCGAGTGAAAGACGCTGTCGCCTTGGCCTGTCATGCGTGAAGCGACACCTGAGTTACTCATCAATAGGGATGACTGCACGTACCCGCCACGCTGTAGCATCTGTGACTCAGAATGCCTGTTGCCTTTGAAAGGGTTGGTCCGGCATCAGCGAATGGGCGTGTCGAGTTGGTCGTGTTGACTCAGGAGAGCACTGGCTATTAAGTGGCTAACCATTAGCCAATGTGTGTGTTGATTCACTCGGCGGAAGTTGTGGTCATTGTCGGCTCGTGAGCGCGATGTGCTTACATGTTTGCTTTCTGACCGTTAGTTCAATAAAGCAATTAAAAGCACACCGGCGGCTCTGTCTACCCATGACCACTTGCGGAAGGGATTACGATACGTCCTAGCTCGCGGTGGCAGGCTACGTTACATTGTTTACATATGTGCAGTTGCGTAAGACGGTCCTGCATTGCAATTGACACAATGTACTTTCCCTAACATCGGCTTTTTCACACACTTTTCTCCTGGCTTGCATTTATCGGTACGAGAGTCTGCGGCGACAGCCGGCGTCGTGAAATGAACACCACAAAATCCTGCACCGTACATGAAAATCTGTGATATCAAATGCGATTTCAAAATCTGTGATGCGGTGGAACTGCAGAAAGTCGACATCGTGATGGTATGGGATAATTGTGAAGTCATCGCTGTATACAACTTGTATTCACAGAACGGCGAGTATTTGCCTGGATGATAATCACCGCGACATCTATGCTAATTTCTGTTAGCCCATCAATAGCGTTTCACATTATAGGCGAAGTTAGAATTTACATAGTGGACCTTCTTGAGATGAAATAACATACTTGAACATTTTCATGTTTTAATATACAATGTTTAATGCCATCTTTGGTTTTATGTGTCAACTTTACTGTTAAACTTAACTCATTCACTCCCAAAGACGGTTTTAAAGGTCTTTTCAGACTTGGTCCAGAATTGGATGGTACTGAATGAGTTAACTGGGCGTGCAT
>CAAKHF010025960.1:0-10727 GCA_901007745.1 Hippocampus kuda | reverse complement strand
GGTGGTGGCCTCAGCCATCCATTATGGCATTGTCTGCTGGTCAGGCAGCATCTCGGCCCGGGACAGGAAGAGATTGGAGCGACTAGTCAGGAAGGCTAGTTCTGTCCTGGGCTGCTCCCTCGACACTCTGGAGGAGGTGGGCAACAGCAGGATGCTAGCTAAGTTAAAAGCTATGTTGGACAGTCCCTCCCACCCCCTCCAGCCCGCCCTGACAGCACTCGGTAGCTCCTTCAGTCAGAGACTGTTACACCCACGTTGCAAGACGGAGAGATACCGCCGCTCGTTCCTACCGACTGCTGTCAGGCTGCTGAATAAAAAATGAATAAACAAATAATAAATTTATTTAAATGATATGACAACAAATGTGAATTTGAATAGTACGGGGACTATTGTATAATATTGCACTTAATTGAATTTATTGACCTTATTCATGTTTGTATTTATATTGCACTTAATTGAACTGTGTTTTCTTTTCTCTTAAACTTTTCTCTTCTTTCTACCTACAATCTTGCTGCTGAAGGCTGTAAATTTCCCCAGTGTGGGACAAATAAAGGATTATCTTATCTTATCTTATCTTATCTTATCTTATCTTATCTTTTGCTGCGTCAACGCCCCCTGCACTGAGTCGACGCCCCCTGGACTGAGTGGCACAGCCTGGACTGTGCCAATCAGCCTGGATTGTGTCGACACAGCCGATGCAGTCTAGACTGCGCCGGTGCAGTTCACGTGTCAATCACGTGATGTAATGAAGCAGCACATGCACCAACACGTGGATTGCTCTGTGAGCCCAACGCATGCGTCAATGCATCAGTGTCACCGGACCCATCACTACTTTGTGCCATTTTTTGGTCATTTTTGTCATATTTTTCTCATGTAAGCCAAGTGCCTTGGCTCAATAAGGGATTGGAAACACCGGCGTTGGCCATGTGCTCACCGACAGGTTTTTGCACCAAGACGTCTCATTGATGAGCTTGCATATTTTCCAGATGGAGATGTGAAGCAATCCATTTGTCAGGTGGTTGTACCACATCACATAAATACATTAAACCAAAAACATAAAACTTTCACATTAAGAAGGAGCATTTAAAACTAACCTACCTGAGCTAAAAAAAAACAGTTTGTATATTGAAGAAAGACCTAAAAAGAAAAACACCCTACCATGGTCGCTGTAGGAGTCGTCCTCTGTGCTGACTTTCAGAAAGAGCAGGGAACAAAGAATTTCCTCTTTGAGTGTCAGAATGAGCCTGCCACAGTGAGGCTGCAACATGAGCTTGGACAACCATGTTGCTCTGATTCATGCCAGGAAACACATCTCAGCAGCAAAGCTTACTCCATGGGCCCCATGCCCAATAACATTACATGAATCAAATTCTATCAAGACATATAATGATGATTGTGGCATCTTCCAGTATAATGCAGTGATCGTACTGATTCATGGAGTTACTGAATGCAATTAGCCGCTCCAAGCTATACAGAACTGACGGCTTTGATGACAGACTGTTTATTGCTTTTTAAAAATAAGTATAGTGTGATTGGATGGATTTCAACATAAACAATGTTAATATGAAGAGACATGGTATTGGCACAATAGAAGAAGGCTGCATCCTCTCTATCCATCCCCAAAGAGTTCTTACAGCCAGCGGTGTGTCAAGAAGACACACACTAGACCGTCACTTTCAGCTCATTCCAGATGGAGCCCTGGTTCAAGCAGCACACAGTGTACTGTCTTGTATTGGCCTCATTTCACAGCAAGTTAGCTGTGTTTTAATGCTCATTTAATTATGTGTGCTTATTTGTGCTCGTCTTTCTCACTGTTGTCACTGTTGACATTGCGAAAATGTGAGCAGTTCTTGTGCAATTGTAGTTCAGCACATCACGCCATCACAGCCACAATTCCTGTTCGATGTCCTTTTCACCCAGTCCCATTAGTACCGTATTGGCCCGAATATAAGACGGTGGGGGTTTTTTTGCATTGAAATAAGACTGAAAAATTGGGGGTCGTCTTATATTCGGGGTCTAGACATTATACCCATTCACGACGCTAGATGGCGCCAGATATCATTGAAGCGAATGCTGAACTTGACTCCCCAGGCCAACGTGAACCCCTGCCACCAAGAAGAAAAATAAAAAATAGTGGTAAGAAGGAAAAGAGAAGAAAATAATTGAAGAGATAACAGAAAATGGAGAAACATAGCGACAATCTGGAGAAAAGTGGGTTGAAGATCGGCCAGGTTAACCGGCAGCTGAGGAGAAGTTGTGATGTAATTTACATTTCAAACACCAGAAGCTATTCATTTACGAATGTGATTGCACTTTAGATTTGAATGAGGCAAAATAACATGCTTTTTCTCTCAAATATATTGTTATAATCAGTTGTTTCAGATGTACTGTCATTATTTTCTGAATAAAAATTAATTTGGTGTTCAAAAAGTCTTTTTTCAAACTTGAGCATTAAATAAATGCCATAAATTGTGGCATAATAGATGGATTTTGAAGCAAACTACCACGATACTTTTCCGGTTATACAGTGCTTTCCTGACAGTAGCATTGTCTCAAGACTGTGTTGCAAAACTCCATTCAGCTTCGAGTGCTGTATTGCAAAGCACTCGCCAGGATGAGTCTGACTCAGAATGACAAGCGAGACTATGAACGATCTCCAGTGTATGATGGAATATGACACAATGTACATAATCATGCCTCAAGGTTTCCCTCTCTGAAAGTATCTATTCAGAAGTTGGTCTCCACCTTGCTCTTCTGATGTGCTTGTGGAAGGGCGCTTCACACTTGAGTATTATCAACTAGCACTGTCTGTTCACTGCACAACCTTCTTTCCCCCTGGATTTATCAGGTGACGACTCTTTTTTTTTTTAAATACAGATCAAAATGACAGAGTGAGTAGGCAGTTTAAAACAGGTTTTAGTTGATATGAATTGGGTGAGAGAGTCTCTTCCTAACTACCATTTCTCTGCCACGGTGTTCTTGGTACAAGGCATGCATTTATACTTGGCCATATGAGCCGTCAGGGAGTGTAACAGGTGCAAATTGCACGCAGCTGTCAAACTTGGTGGGTGTGTTTACGCTGGTATGTCATTAGCGCAATATCCTTTGGGAACAAGACAGTAAGACAGAGCAATTCATGGCACTCTCAGCGGCCGCAGTTCATTCTTTGCTGGATTCGACCCTCAGTTGTGTCACTCAGAGTACTCCAAGTTTGAATTGAATTCCCTTTGTGTCAGTAAAATAAATATTCATTTCGAATTCATAAGCATTGTAGTATGACAAAGATGAAATGTAAAATTCAGTTGATCAATCTTAGGTGACATTTTTTTAGCCTGGGTTGTATTTGGAAATGTTTAGTTGTTCTGCAATGCCTCATTCCATTTCCCAAATAATCTTTACCCTGCAGGTGTATATCTGTCCATTATCTGTGCCTTGACTGGTCAGCAGTTAATGGCAGGGTACATACAAATAGCCATTCCTACATACATGCACACGCATGAAGAATTTAGAGTCTAATAAACTGGGCGCACATGATTTTGGAAGGTGGAAGAAAGCCAAAATCAAGACAGAAGGGAAAGGCAAGGTTGTATTTTATCTCTCATCCTCTTCTCTGCATACACTAATTACATCTCTCGCAGCAGTGAAAGAATGGAACTTTTTTATATATGGGGATGACATAGCCTTGGGGGTCCATATGACTTGCTGTTCTGTCACAGTACCAGCAGGCCGTCAGCAACCCGGTCAAAAGAATCAGTGAGAACTCACTTGAGCTAAACATCACCAAGACCAAAGAACTGCCCTGTGGCAGCAGAAATAAAAAATCTCATCACAGAGGATCCCTCCCATCCCCTTCCCATCATCAGTCATTCCACTTACTTCCAACAGGCAAGAGTCTTACTGGCCCAGAAAAATACCTACAAAAAAAATCTATCACTCCATATGCTGTAACCATAATGAACAAATTTGAACTGATACATTGCGCTTTTCAACATGCACTTTTTAACATACATTCGTATTATATTTTAATTTTTTAATGTATTTATTCATTCATTCACTTTTATTGTGTAATGTGTCTTGATGGGAATGTGTGAATGTGTTTGTGAGCCCTGTCAAAGAAGAATTTCTGTCACCATCGGGGTTAGACAATAAAGTATTCTATCTATCCATCCATCCATCCAACTCCAGATGACAAGAGCTGAAAGTTGAAGCTCTCAGCAGTGAGACAGATGATCGAACCACTATTTGACTAATCGCCCCAACTGTCTTCAAACTAGTTTTTTATTTTTTATTGTTTTTCTTTTATCATAGGTTTTCCAAGCCCTCCAAATAAAGTAGATAATTTTACACTGGCCAACACTGGTTTAAATACACCGGTTTTTGTGCAAGGTTTAAAAGATGATAACTTGTAATGCAGTATGAAAGTGCAGTTGGTTCACTTGAACTGCGGAATGACTTGACTTAGCCTGCTAAGTCATTTTAAAAAATCCTGCTAAAGTGCAACCAGCTGTGGCATTTCTTCACCGTCTCTCTCCATTTGCTTCCTTAGCAGCCCGGACAAGACTTTGCACTTGAGCACCGCATTGCCTGCAGCTTTTCTTCTTCACCTCCGGCATATCTTTGAAAGCATACCATACCTTCTCTTTCATGGCTAAAAATGAATCCATCAAAAATATTGGGAGTAGAATGCACTTAAACACTGCTTCGTTACTCCACCAAACAAAAAAAAAAAATGCATTTGGCCTCATATTTTTTTGATTTGTTGTGGTTTTTTTTTTTCTTGTTTACCAAAGCACACAAAAATGACTGGCAATTGTGCCAACACGCTAATGATATATTTTTGCTGCTAATAGCACTGTGAGTAGAGAGATGGAACATGAAAATCAGAAACGTTTATTCACTTAGCGAGCAGTTAATTTTAAGATTTCACTGATTATGACTTTGAATGATGCTGTGCCATAAAGCCCACAATGAGTCACTCTGTCATTGAGTAATTTCTCATGATGATCTGACCCATACAAAATACAGTACTCATTTGTACCTATCAATAATTTATAGCAGGCCATTTGATAACCGACCGCACGGAAAGACTGAACCAACAATTTTGTGGGGAGTGGAGTGGGAGACGGGCTTGAGAAACTCGCTAAATGGCTCGCTTTGCCAACTTGGCCAGAGGGTGTACTATAGTGGTTAATCTTGGCTCGATCGGTCGAATTCAGGGTTCTGACTTGATTGGACCAAATATATTTTATTGATCATCAATCAGTTTGAAACAAAGGCCACGATCGTGTCGTGGTTAGTACCTAGCGTTGTGGCCGCTGCAACTCTGGTTCGAATCCTGGTCACGGCATGTGCAAAGACCAAACTTGACGTTTTGCCCTGTGATTGGCTGGCAACCGGTTCAGGGTGTCCCCCACCGACTGCTCGAAGACAGCTGGGATAGGCTCCAGCACGCCCCACAACCCTTGTGAGGATAAGGCGGATCAGAAAATTGATGGATGGATGGAGAGTCTGAAAGAAGTTCAATTTAGAAAACAAATTCCATCAGCCTATATCTTTCACACAACATTCATATTGGTCATTGTGGTGTTGTTTGGGTAAAATGGAGAGCTCCTTCTAAAATGGAAAAAGGTCAAAGAATGAAACGGATGGACAACCTGAGGTTGGAAAATTACAAGACGGGCACATAAGTCCAATAACAGATGTATCAATAATGGGTAATCATTTACCGGTATTTAATTAATGGCTGCTGAATTTTACTGCCTGCAGTACACTCAGCCGACACTAGGGACTCTCTCTCTCTCTCTCTCTCTCTCTCTCTCTCTCTCTCTCTCTCTCTCTCTCTCTATCTCTATATATATATATATATATATATATACATTCATACATTCATTCATTCATTCATTCATCTTCCGAACCGCTTCATCCTCACTAGGGTCGCGGGGGGTGCTGGAGCCTATCCCAGCTGTCTTCGGGCAGTAGGCGGGGGACACCCTGAATTGGTTGCCAGCCAATCGCAGGGCACACAGAGACAAACAACCATGCACGCTCACACTCACACCTAGGGACAATTTGGAGTCTTCAATCCGCCTGCCATGCATGCTTTTGGAATGTGGGAGGAAACCGGAGCACCCGGAGAAAACCCACGCAGGACCGGGGAGAACATGCAAACTCCACACAGGGAGGCCGGAGCTGGAATCGAACCCGGTACCTCCGCACTGCGAAGTCCACGTGCTAACCACTGGACTACCGGGCCGCCCTATATATATACAGTATATATATATATATATATATATAGTTGTTTTTCCTTTATTAAATATAAAGGATTATGCCAACGTCAGACTACACAAATGTAGCCTCATTTTAAGCCGAGATATAAGCCAAACGTAGTGTCTTATAGCCGATTTTGAGTTGTCTTGACGCGTCGTAGCCTGTGTAGTGTCACTGTTCAACGATCGGTCGTTAGGTGTCTGGGACGCTTCATGACCACGACGGCAAATGTCTGGCATGTCAGAATTTTTGTTCGTTTTTTCCGCATAGTGTGACATGTCCTACGTCGTCCTTTGGTCAGTTCTTCGGCGTTGACCAATAGGAAGAGTGTGCCGTCCTAATTATGACGAGAAACTGAATGCGGCGCACAAAAACACAATGTGGTGTACAGCATTTAAAAATTGATTTGAACAAAAGGGGAAACGTTGGAAAGCATACATAGCATTTCAACTCATATTACGTGCAAAGTTAGTAGCTGATTTGCAAACATGGTGTCATTAAACAAATTCAATACGTCAAGTTCTTTTTGGAGAACAGTCTACACCCCACTCTCCCCACCATCCAGAAACGAGTCCATAGTCTCTCTTTTTTTTTTTTTTTGCTTTTTCTGAACATAGAAAAAAGTCTACATAATGCCTCCGTCGACATGACTTTGACAGCTGCTTGTCCCGTCTCCCCGACAAACCTGCACCGACAGACTGAATTTTGATGGAAGCATGCGACCATTGGGCAAGTGGTTGGCGAGAGTACATCTAAAGACTTGTTTTGGAAAAATATGTTGAATGACGTGCATATCGTGTATAATCCTTCGTCACAAGTTGTTGTTCACTGCTTATTTTTAAATAGCAACAAATGCGAGCATCTTGGGGTGGAGAATGGTCTTCTTCCTTGCTTTGACAGAAACCCATGTTCCCCACCAAAAAGGGTGTTTTGTTCTGGGTTCAATTTAAAAATGTGATATTGCAGTATGCAGCATGTGGAGTCTATAAATGTTTCCTCATGAGAACATCAGGGTTTGCACTTTTTCCATTGCAGCATATGTGCAAGGATTAATCACCAAGTTTGTGGGTTTGGTCTGCCAACTGTAATTTGGTTGCATACTGTATGTCCAGTTCAGTCATGTTTGGCTGTGTCACAGCTGTGTCACAGCAGGCTTTAAGAGCAATGAGTATGCAACCCCCCACCCCCCCAAAAAAAAAAAACCCAAAAATCTGAACCGTGGCACTGTAAATAATCACTATGGCATTGCTAAAATTGCCAATCTAATTATGGCCCCAAGGCTTTTGACCAGTAATGTATATTAGATACCACTCAATAGTCGACATTCATAAAATAAGTTCAGCCTCGGCTATGGTTGAATAATTCATCGAAAAAAAAAATTGAAAAATCTGTAGTCTGAAAATATTGTACTTCATAGATGAGACCATCCATCCCAGCAAAATAAATAATTCAAACGTCAGGAGAGTTAACAAATACTACAGTCAATAATTAACTGGCTTTGGTTGATACTTTTTACTTATGATGTAGCATTTGTGATAATTGAATGAGACAAAAGACTTGCATCCTAAGGACCTATACCGCAGTCGCAATGGGGTCATGTAACACATATTGTTCCTTATGAGTACTAACAAACATCCCTCCCGTGAGTTGGGTTTTTCTGAGCTTCTGTTTAGTCCCTTCAAAACTGTTCACTGTTCACTGAGTCTTTTGCTCTCTTTTATCTCCAGATGTATCGGTGAGCCTGTTGTCCCTGTTGGTGACCACCTGTGGTCTGGCTTTATTCAGTGTCTCCCTATTCGTATCATGGAAGCTGTGCTGGGTACCTCTGAGTGGCCGATTTCTCCCAGATGTCCTCAAGGGCGCACATTTTCTGGGAGGGGACCAACAGCCTGTTCTAATAGAGGTAAAGCGAAAGGAGGCTTCATTTGAAAGTGCATATGTCACACAGGCAACAATGACAATAAATCTACCCTTTAACCATCACAGATAATTGGAAGCTCCAAAGAAATTGCTCCTTGTGGGAAAAAATAAAATGATCAGAATCTGAATAAATCTAGGTCCACAAAAAGTGTGCAAAGATGTATTATGCCTGTAATTATAGGAGAATCTCGGAGGTTAAGTCACAATTTCACAATGTTTCCGCCAGTATTATTGTAGTACTGTACTGTTTTTTTTTAAGGATTCTTTAGAGTCGTGTTAAAATGAGTTCACTGCTTTAATACAATAATGAAATGAAACTGACTCGTTTATGACATTTTAACAAGTGTAAAATCAAGTCTACATTCAAACTGACAACTCAATTATGTCGCCTACTCGTTCAAAGCCTGTTCATGCAAGTGGCATACCTCTGTTACTTTCCTCATTTTTTTATGGAGAAGCCAGGACAGTTCTGCTTTCCCACTATGTAATACAGTGGCCCTCGTCATACTTTCCTACATTGCTCTTATTGGTATTCTTTGGTGTGTAAATAATAAAAAGAAATGACAATTTTAAAGGAAAAAAAGCCACTGAGTAGATGATGTCTGAACTGTCCTGCAAGAAAGATGGAAATCCCAAGTGACGCCATGCAGGACATATGGTGTCATTTTCTCGTAGCGTTTCATAAAATGATGGTAAAATTCTAAACCATTTGCCTTCTGGGCCATTCAAATGAAGATTATTTTTTCAATCGTAGCAGTAAAACCAACTAACTGAACTGACTGTATTTGGTGTAATTGAAATCTGAACACTACCCACATCGAAGGTGAGACCATCAATTTTGGTCACTGCATAGACTACTATAGTCAGTGTCTCACATGCTTATGCTGCAGCTGTTATTATTTTGAGAGGAGGCTTTGAAAAGTGTCACTGTTGTTAATTGTACTTTGTACAAATATTTGTATTCTCAGGTGGATGGGGATGATCGGGAGTACAGTGAGGACGGCTGTATGAAGGACCCATCGGGCCTCCCAATGGCTGTGTCTGTCCCGGAGTCAGGTCTGAAGATCAGCCACACATCACCTGACATCCCTCTGGAGACCCAGGCCAAAGTAGACCATGGCCAAGCCCATACCTTGGCCCGGGACAGAGTGCAGCGACAAATCACTGAACCCACGTCATCAGTACGGTCAGTACACATCATTTCTAGTGTGTTGCTCTAGGAGTTTGAAAGTAGGACATAAACGTGAACTTTAAAACATACTGCGTCATTCCTAAAAAGAAAATGTCAAATGCAGTGCAGAAACTTTTTAAATTATTTCCCATGTATTAGAAAAATGATTGAATAATATCTAACATATTAGTATTGACTTGGGCATCTGATTGGGATGCCTCCTGAACGCCTCCCTGGTGAGGTGTTCCAGGCATGTCCCACCGGGAGGAGACCCCGAGGACGACCCAGGACACGCTGGAGAGACTATGTCACCCAGCTGGCCTGGGAACGCCTCGGGATCCCCCGGGGAGAGCTGGAAGAAGTAGCTAGGGAGAGGGAAGTCTGGGCTTCCCTGCTAAAGCCGCTGCCCCTGCGACCCGGCCCCGGATAAGCGGTAGAAGATGGATGGATGGATAGTATAGATAGATAGATAGATAGATAGATAGATAGATAGATAGATAGATAGATAGATAGATAGATAGATAGATAGATTACATGTTATAAGCTTGGTCCCTGTACCCCCGCAATCCCCTACAATTCCAAAATCCCATCTGCGCCCCTGGCGCACATGATATATGGTGGGTTGTTTACATAGCCAAATTCCTCCCTTTTGATTGTGTCTATGAAAATATATTTACAAATTCTCAAAGCAAGTCACATTTTCATTTAAAAATGTCAATATTAACTGGAATAGATAGGGAAAAAATAAATTGAAAAAAGATTTCAAAGCCATTCTGTGTTTCAGTCTTTTCAAAGCAGGTGCGGGTAAATCAATGTCCTGACTCAGACTTTGTGGTTTGCCAGATATGTGCAAATTGTAGCGTGACTTTTCATGAGTCCTCAGACTGGCTGAATGAACTGTCATTTTCCCTTTGCCTTGTTATATTTTACTGAACACAGGATCTCTAACTCAACAGAGACCTTTTGTGGACAGCCTCGCTAGTCTGTAGCAGTGTTTTATTAGGCAATGATAGATGGAGCAAGGTTTAGATTTTTTTCTTACACCATACCTTCAACAATTTGGACAAAGGTCTTTTAGGCAAATTGGTTTAACTTAATGGAAACAAGTTCAGTGTTCTGTCTTTGCTAGCTGGTGAATATTTTTCCCCCAATTCTATTTAATGAACATTTTTCAAATAAAACCCAACAGACACTGATGAGAGAATACTTTAAGTCACTTTTTAAAGGCTACAACTGTATGTCTACCAATCCACCGTCACGCACACACACGCACACACGCACACAAGCACACACACACACACACACAAACACGCACACACACACACACACACACACACACACACACACACACACACACACACACATAGAT
>CAAKHF010025956.1:0-10648 GCA_901007745.1 Hippocampus kuda | reverse complement strand
CCTGTTCTCATTCTTGTCTTTACTTTCTCTTCACTGGTGGGAATTAGGCGGAGGTGTTACTAGTCTGGCAGCCACTGAGAAGATGAAAAGATCAGCGGGAGCTGACGCCGACAAGGGCGCTGCTCGTTGGAAAGTACAGTTGTTTTTGGACGTTTTGGGGAAGTTTTGGAAAGTAGGCCATGCGATATAAATTCTAATGGCACTTTTCCACCACATGGGACTGACGTACAGTCCCTACATTACAGTTAAAAATATGGGACTGTGATTTAACCCTGAAGAACTCATGGGGCCAAATTTGACCCCTATAAATTCTGCTACTCAAATGCTACTCTTAAATCCCAAAGGGTCAAATTTGGCCTAATTTGCTTTAATACTAATTTAGGATTAAAGCATTAAATATTTGAAAAAACATATATTTTGGTGTTCAGTGAACATACAGCAGGCATTTAATGTAAAATTCATCATTTTCCAAAGAAGAAAACGGTTCTTGGGTTCTCATTGCTTGTACGCTTAGGAACTGAGATGGCGGCAGTTTGACACGAATTGAATATTTCTCCTTCCGTTATTTCACAGAGAAACTCCATGCTTATCATTCTTTTAGTCAAAAGACCTTCACGCCGCTCTTGCTCTGTTTCATCCAATATATGTGGTGATTCCTTATGCTCACGTATGTATGATGACATTAATTGTGGGACAAAGCTCTGTGTCAGTCTGTCCTGTAATCTCCATCCATACATCAATGTCAGCCTTAATAGATGCACAAAGGAAAGGAAGTGTCAGGTAGTGCTGCTGGTTAAATCCCCTGTGTCTGTCCTGTACATCTGTTAGTGTTTGAGGGTGTACGTGTGTGTGCGAGTGTGAGCTTTAGTGCGAGTGTAGGAATATGTACTTCCCGCCTAGTGCCTATCTCCTTTTTTTTTTTTTTTTTTACGATGGAGAGCATGCAGTAAGCTAGTTCATTCGTTTATCCTTGTCGTCAGCTCGCCCCACGAGAGCCTCGCTTCTGCACAGCAGTAATCCTCAGGGAGGAAAAGAATGAGGAAAAAGGGGGAAAAAAAGGTGGCTGGGGAAGCGGGAAGGGAGAATTGTGTTGGCCAGCAGCGGGGAGTTGGTCCAAATGGGAAAGCTTATTTTCAGCTGTCTTTTCCTGGAAAGGTCACTGCCCTGTGTAGTTTTAGCAACGCTCAATTCTAGAAGTAGCAGCACCCCATGTTGTTGTTGTTGTCGTTTTTTTTTAAATACATGAACCACACTGTGCTTTCACCATAAGGTGAGCTCACAAGAGTTTTGCATTAAATTCAGGGTGGTTGGAGCGCACGCTGTGATATTGTGGAAATATGAATACACTTGCTGGGGTCCGTGCATAACGTTGGCAGGTAAACTCCAAAATCTCCCTTTGTGGATGATCAGCTACACACACTGGACGTGGGCAATTGGAGATTCCCTTGCACCAACCGACTGTGCATCTACTTTATTGTCACCGAATTGCGAGACGCGCCGGGGGCCCAGCAGCCGCGTTAACTGGAACGCCGAGTGAGGCATAGCGTGTCAACTCAATTTCACAAACACACTAATCTACACTTGTTTCGACATGAAAATAGAAATGTGCCTGATTTTACACCAGGGGCACGGGCTCCTGACTACCAAAATAGGGCCCTAGGTGTGCTTTAGCCAAAAGCCAGAATGTAGAACTAAATCTTCAATTGAGATTGAAGTATTTCTACAGAGGTAACCACCCTAATTTCACTTGTACGGTAGTCCTGAGTACCCAAATAGAGATTAGACAATCCTCTGCTGACTTCCCCCTCCGCTCCCCTCCCTTCATTTTGATGTTGCACCTCCACAGCAATTCATGGAAATCGGATTTAGTTTGTTTCCTGAGTAATCCTGTTAAACCAAAACATCAACAAAAATATAAAAGCAAACAAAAGGATAACTCTCGCCTTTGTACGTTCGCCCTCGGGTGTAAGAAAAATGATGAAACGCTAATCTTCTTGCGAGAGGTCGTCTTTCCTTTTGTGTGCAATCCTAAACGATTCTTCGTCCGAAAACACAGATGTAGAGTGTCTTGATGGAGGAGAGGAAAAACCGATAACGGTGATTCCTGAGTGACTCGGTACAAGTCTTACCAATGCGAGTTGCATTGCAAATGTACATATTGCAAATCCCCACAAGTACTACACATTTACTTGTGTCAAAGAAAATACCGTAGCCTGATCCAGCCCTTCTTGTTTTTCTTAAAAAATATGGAACAGAATGTTTGTTTACAATCCATATACACGCCGGCAGCAGGGAACTGATTGATGCATAAAGAAGGAAACATGCTTGAGCTGATTTATCCGTTTTTTTTCCTCCCCTTCCTCAGTCTCTTTAGTTCTTGTCGTGAGTCAGGCCCAGCAGGGAGGGTTCACCTTTACGTAGTAAATTTCAGTTGTTGGCTTCCAGCCTGTGTCGCCGTCAAAGTCCAATCACTGCTCTTGTGTCGGTGCGGGAGAGGACATACAGGGGTGCATTAGAGAGGCTAGGCAGATTAGATGCTCAGCGCTGATAGGGCTCTTCTTATCTCCTCCTTCTCCTCCACTGGATGGTCGACCCTGGACATTAAAGGCGGTGCAAAGTTGCTCCATTTTGTCATCTTTGAAAGCTGCCTCGAAATTCACCAACTTGGATGCACGGATGTAGAAAATAAAGGTGGCACTTTATTGTGATGAGGTTCTAACAAGATCTGAATCAAAAATCAAGGTGTCGGGTGTTACAATATTTTGTCGGCCGTTTGTTGATTTGTTCATATTTCCCAGTTTTAACACAACACAATTGCCAGATAACATAGCACTTGCTAGCAAAATGATTTGACGGCAATTTAATAAAACGGTGTGTCAATGTGTCGGGAATATTGAAATGGAGTGGTAGGAAAAAAATGAACAAGAGGATGAAGCTGAAAAGTACCATTTTATCTTTTGTTCTTAAAATTAATTATCTGCACATGGTATTTTGGCACTTAAGATTACATTGTCTTGTCACATTTCTAGCTATTTCCTCTAGTAGCTTTAGTGTAGTAAAGCTTCATTTAACCCTTTCATGTACCCTGTAACCTGATAACCACTGTAGTAACCACTGTCCCTGAAAGGGTTAAAGTTAAGAAACCTAGCTCACTACATTTTTAAGTTGCTTGCCCGACACTGGTTACATTAAATCCCACAATCATTTTATGTTTGCTTGAAATGACGTGATTTGCTACCTATCCACTTTATTCATTCTTGTTTTCTTTCGATGATGATATGATGGAAATACTGTCCTCCAGTAATAGACCATAATTATAGTTTGGTATTTTCGAGTCTGCACTGTGTTTGCTCTTGTGCTGATGTAGAGATTCATCTTGGAGATGGCTTTATCGATCGCCGTGGCCCTCGAGGTACACCACATCTCCAAATTCATCAACTGGCTGTTTGGCGGTATGTTTAGGTTGCTCTCTGCCGGCAGGGAGGTGAAAGCTATATGCTACAGAACACGCAGTGCATATTGGCTAAATGAGGAGAGAGAAATGCCCCTTTGTGAAGGCGCCGAAAAGTCAATTCATTTGTTTTTTCCAGGTGCTCAGTAGGGCTCTTGTAACGTCAAGTCGTTTTAGTCCACAATGATATAATGGCAGCTGAATGGGGTGCTGTTTAAAAGACATTTGATGAAGTGACACAGTGGTCAACTAGTTAGCACGTATGCCTCACGGTGCAGAAATTGTGGGTTGGAATCTGGCCCTGGTCTTCCTGCGTGGAGTTTGCATGTTCTCCCCGTGCTTGCGTGGGTTTTCTCCGGGTACTCCGCTTTCCCGAAATGACACGGTGGTCAACTGGTTATCACGTATGCCTCACGGTGCAGAAGTTGTGGGTTCGAATATAGCCCTGGTCTTCCTGCGTGGAGTTTGCATGTTCTCCCCATGCCTGCGTGGGTTTTCTCTGGGTACTCCAGTTTCCTCCCACATTCCAAAACATTCATGATCGGTTGATGGATCACTCTAAATTGTCCCGAGGCATGATTGTGAGCGCGAATGTTTGTTTCACTATGTG
This sequence comes from Hippocampus kuda, assembly GCA_901007745.1. Classification (NCBI taxonomy): domain Eukaryota; kingdom Metazoa; phylum Chordata; class Actinopteri; order Syngnathiformes; family Syngnathidae; genus Hippocampus; species Hippocampus kuda. The sequence continues at coordinate 6,587 of CAAKHF010025956.1, read as the reverse complement.
TGCCATGTGATTGGCCGGCAACCAGATCAGGGTGTAGCCCGTCTACTGCCCGAAGACGGCTGGGATAGGCTCTAAAAGCAGCCCGAATAATGGATAGATGGGTATTCCTCTTTAGTTATTGAAGGGAAGAAATTACTATGGCCTTAATGCTTCACAGTGAGAAATTAATCCATTTAAAAGACATCTTACATCAACAATCCAAACATCAGGGTGGGTGGGAAAATCCCCGATTATCCCAAAAGTCTACTGTATTTAAAATGAAAACAAAAAAACGTGAAGGTGAAATGTATACACATATTTCTTGAGTGATCTTAGGACACGTGAGGGGGGGGGGTTGTGTTATTTTCACAGTTGATTAAAATCGTGAAATATTGAGCTTGAAGATCAAACTTCCAGCTGTGTGGTCCAACACTGCTTGCTCATTAACAAATGTAAATGAGCACATTCCACTCGCTGAGACTGGCTTCTCTTTGGACATTTGTGGAGTTTTCCTACAGGTTCCCTGAGTAAGGTGTGGCAGCTGTTTCCCGTCATACTGTGCCAAGGCTCATTACTCGACCGCAAAGCTTATTATGAGGCCGTGAGAGAGACTCGTTAGCGGCTAATTATTTCTGATGAGAATGTGGATTGAAGTACCTGGGCACATAAACTGTACCTGTACAGTAAGGGTGCTTGATGTTTTTTTTTTTCATTTTCAATCAAAATAACGACCACCACTCATTTAAATGACAGGCACGTGAAAATGGGTAAATGTATGAAAAAAATGTAGTCATTTTGGGAGGATGTTCTGCAGTTCTACGCTGAGTCCGGGATATGCAGGCTGCCATTTTCTCTTTTCTTTTTGCTGTTTGGAGTAACAATGCAATACTTCCCCAGAATCAGAATCCATTTATTTTCTTCACATCGTCTCAGCCTAATGACCCTTTCCCCTGTGCTAATTCCTGCGACCCACCCCTTCCTTCCTTCTTTGCTAAATGAGTCGACTCGGACGCTTTCGAGCATTGATCAGTCTGCGTGCCTTCTTCGGTTTGTCTTGGAGATAACGACAACGCTTGAGGGCGCCTTATAAGTTCTCTTCGGTGGCAGTCTGGACATTAGAGAAGACTTTTTAGGAAGAGATACAACATTACATCGCCTCCAGTTGCCTCGGAATAACCTTGAATCAATGTGATAGTGGAGATTTGTGGCAGGATAAACGCTAGGAGGCCAGCATTCATTCCCATGCTATTATTGTTATCGAGTTGTTGAAATGCTTAAATGATTCTGTTCTCGGCAATTTTCAGTTTCCAAAAGGATACATGATAGGTTAATACTAAAAAGCAGAAGTGCGGTTTTTGAAGTGAAGTGGTGAGCAATTAACTTTGCGATTCTGTGGTTTGAGATTTCAATCTCTGTGCTGACGTAACTGTGTAGAGGTTGGTCACCCCATGCTTGTGTGGTGCTACCACATAGAAAAATCCCCCACTCATATTTGGTTCTGAGAAGGCTGTAAATTGTCCATAAATGTGATTCCCCTGTATTTTCCGCACTATCAGGCGCTTTGGAGTATAAGGCGCACCTTGAATGAATGGCATATTTTAAAACCGTTTTCATATATAGGGTGCACCACATTATAAGACACATAGAATAGAAGCTACAATAGTGACTGCAGTTACATTATGCATCCACTGCTAAGGGAATAGAATACAATACAATACAGCTTTATTCATATTGAGCCTTCAGAACCGCTGTAGTTTACACAAAGTGCTTCACAGAACATTTAAAATACTATGTCCATGAAATCAGAATTTTGACCCATATAACATTCGCATCGGATTATAAGGAGCACTGTCGGCTTTTGAGAAAATTTAATGCTTTTACGTGCGCCTTATAGTGCGGAAAATACGGTAAGTGTGAATGGTTGTCTACGTGTGCCCTGCGACGGACTAGGGATAATCCAGGGTGTATGCCTTATTCTTAATTTTGTGAGAATTAAGTTTTATTACCCATCATTTTTATACACCGCTTATCCTTGCTGGTCACGGGTTTTATTCTTCAACATTTATGTCTTAAAATGTTGGCAAAACTGATTCTCAGATTTTTATGTTTCCAGGTTTGAGTAAAATGAGCATGTTTATTCTATCAACTACGGACAACACACTGTAATCCCTGAATTCCACATAGACACCTTTCTCTTTTCACTTATGACTTGTAAATTTTTTTGGTGGCCTTAATGCACTTTTGTAATTTGTATTTAATCAGATATGTATTGTTCGTTAATTTACCCTTTCATGTACCCCGTGACCTGACAACATGATAAGCTGTCCATTGTAGCAACTGCCGTCCCTGAAACGGTTACGTTTATATTTCACATGAAAATAATATAAAAGCCATTTGAGGACTTAGGTAGATGATTGACTGAACATAAGATTAAGAAAACAAGCCACAACGAGAAGACCCGTCTGTTTCCGGTTAGATTTTTCTTTGTTGAATTTGAATAGACTGCTGATGGCTATCGTTGCCCCGCTCTGGGTATGAATCAAAGCATTCAGGCTGCCCTCAAATGTACAGCACATGGATTTTGGATTGGCGGCTTCACAGTTAATTGTGGAGAAGATAGATTCTAAGTGCCGGGAGCAATTTCACTGGCACAATCTCTCGCACAACAATGACCCACGCAGCTTTGAATATTCTCAACAAGAGCGTTGTAGGGGAGGCTTTTGTTGCCGGTTCAGTCATTTCAAATCAATAGCGTTTGCGGCGTCTGGCGTATCACAGATGACAAAATACGAGCACAGTTGATCAATGTACAGGAAAAAAATGTCTGACTTGAAGCAGTTCTAAAACACACACAGCACATCTTTAATGTAATGCAGGGTAATTGTTGTGGCTTTTTGGGTTTAAAGAGGGATTTGCTCATTGATCATTCAGCAGTTAACTTGATTCATCTCAGTGGGCAATGGGAAATTTTAGGTGATATCTTGCCGAATCATAAATTCAAATATTTTTATTGCTAATTAAGAAGAGTACCGTTTTTGGTCACCTTCAACCTAACACAAAAATAAACACTCCTACGGTTCGATGTATTTAATACAGAGCAACAATTCAACCGAAAAAATGAATGTGTATAAGTAAACTCTCACAATTACAACTCACCATGGTTTTCATTTAAAAACTGTAAAGTACTGCCATGTTATAAATAACTAATCACCCTGGTTAAGGTGAGAAGCTCGGTGATCCGGGAAGGGCTCAGACTCAAACCGCTTCTACTCCACGTCGAGAGCAGCCAGAGGGGGGGGTCGGGCATCGAATTAGGATGCCTTCCGGGCACCTCCCTGGTGAGGTGTTCCGGGCATGTCTCACTGGCACGAGGCTGCGGGGATGACTTGGGACACACCTGGGAACGCCTCGGGATCCCCCGGGAAGAGCTGGAACAAGTGGCTGGGGAGAGGGAAGTCTGGGCTTCCCTGCTAAAGTCGTTGCCCCCGCGACCCAACCAAAAAGTGGCAGAAAATGGATGGACTTTGGTTACGTGTCGGCGGCATAGGCGGGGTCCAACATTAAGCCGTTTTGAGTCGTGGCCCTGTGAGCTCAGTTGTGGTGGCCTTGTTAGAATTGGTACTACAGTGAAACTCCTCTACAATAAAATCATGTTTGCAGCAAGAAATTTTTCACAACAGGGGTTTTTTCACTGTAGCAAATTTGATCTCAGATGTAAACACACACACACACACACACACACACACACCCAGTCCAGAGAGCTTCAAGTCACAGAGATGATTTTTAGTCTTGGAGGGATGCCTCAAAGCAACACACACACACGTATGTGTACTCTTTATTTTTATTCCAATAGTGCATAAGTATGAGCATACACTTATATGACACTTCATATCGTCACTGTAGAAAGAAAAAAAAGGGAAATAAATTGCGAAATTTACGATCAGCATTCACTTTCAACTCCATCAATTTCTTGGATAATGTCTTTTATTTTGCTTCCTTCTGTCTTTCATTTTGATCACTTTTACCCTCTCTTCCAGCGTCAGAGCTCTTCTTGTCTTAGCTGCTTGACATCCAAAGGTCCGTTTTGGAGCCATTTTAGCAATGCAATGTTCTTGCTGCGTCTGAAACTAACAATAACAAATACTTCCTGTACTACTGCGCATGCGTAAACCAGTGTGGTGGATGCTGTTGCCGTTTCCAAACAAAGCAGTAGAGGTTGCTGTTGGATTAGACTTTGTTGCAGTGAATCTCGTCGCGAGTCAAGAGCAGAGAAAAAGATTTCGTATAACGCAACAGGTTTTTTTTTTGTTGTATGGGGGGCAGGAAAGTGGGAATGGTGTTAATGCATGAAGATATTTTCACACTAGGGGGTATTTTCGCCCATGTTGGTCTCATTGTCGAGGAGTTTCACTGTAGCCCCATGTGCAGTTATCCATGATATAATACAATAGGTTCCAATGATCATTTCATATTATACTGGATTATTTAAGAGTTTAAGCAAGTGCTTCTCAATAGTTAGTTGCTTTGCATGTACCGTAATATGTTTTGGGGAAGTGTATAAAATACAAGATGTGAAATATATTACAATAAAACACCATATGAAAATAAAATCCAATATTTGGCGTCAAAAGCAAGAACCAACTGATTTCGTTGTATTTATTCACCTAGGGGCGTGACTAACCATCCCCAACCAGTCCTCAAATAGGCCACGCTCAGCTTTTAGCGCACAACAATTTCCCGGAGTCTTCACGGAGACTTCAGAGTTGTCTACCGCTGACGAAGCTTCTGTGAGAGAAGCGAAACGTCCTTTTTGTTTTTTACCCACAGGTACAGATGACGACTGACGGAACCCTTTCTTCAATGTATTTATTCATTAAATTTTAAATAGCCCGGGCGGGCCATTAACTACAAGGGATATGGTGGGCCGACACAGTGTCATACATGCCCAGATAAATGAATGAATAAATAAATATATCTCTGAAGATGCGATGTTGTTGATATTTGTATACTGGGATATAAGTATAATGACCGGTAAAAATAGATCTATGCTTTCTTTTGTTCCTCTGTCAGCTAGATCCACAGCATGTTGTTTACTATTCAGGCTTCATATCATTCTAGGAATGTTGATTCTCTTGCGACTTCGTACACGGTTGGCTTCTTATTTACATGCGCTTTGACTCTATGAATAGTGCATCTCTGGCATATGCTCCACCCCTCTACTTTCCTGTACAAAGACAACAGCGTTTAATGTGACAGATGCAGTCGCACGCCACTTTCTGCATCCCGAACGACTGCTTCTGTGCCACGAATAACATCAATAGTCTCCAGTTTTGGAGGGTTAGAATGAGAAAGTCTTTCGACATACAGATGCTTGATGAATCATATTACAGCACATCTGCTGATGGATGAAATTTCAAACTGATGCCGGAAATCGTACGCGACAGTATTTATTTACCAATCCCTGGACACCATGCGAATGGGCCTTCTCGTGGCTGTGAGCAGGAAAGGGACATTTGAGAGATCTGATTGGATGTGCTATCGAGGTGCTCGGCTCTGCAATGCCTTCTGTTGAATCCTAAAAAAGATTTTACAATCAACTTTTATTTCTTGGAGTACTGTCGTTTTTACAACATTTGGTAATGTCAATCAGATGTTGATTTGGAAGAGATGGCAGGTGCAGCCTTGCACAGCCATCAACAGTTTTACTTGTAAAATGGGGTTGCATTTATCCTCCTTGAAATATAGACAGAAACATTGTGTTCATTGTTAAAAAAAACAAAAAAAACATTCATAACTTGTTTTTCTTGTCATTGGCACTGCAGTGAGCAATACAAAAAGAACCAGCATCAGCATCAGCAGCACGTTTTGGTTGTGGAGACAAATATTTAAAGCCCGAACAGACATGTCAGCATGTTGTGAGCAGGTGTTACATTGATGCTTGGGATTAAGTTTTTTTTTTTTTTTTTAAAATTCAACAGGGAAATCATTTCGTACAGCAACATGTGAGGAATTTTGAAAGGGTTTTTAATATGCCAGATGTACACACACACACACACACACACACACACACACACACACACACACACACACACACACACACACACACACACACACACACACAACCTTGACTTTTCGGAAAAAGCATTCCATTTTCTCAACCGCCAACAGTGCGCCTGATAATCCGATGCGCCTTATGTATGGACCAATATTCTGATTTCTTGGACGTAGAATTTTAAATTTGGCCACAGTTGTGAAAGCGCAATGTCAATAAAGCTGTGTTGTGTTGTATTTTCTCCCCTTGAGCATAGCTCCATTGAGTGGATGCATAACCCAACCTCAGCCGCTATTGTAGCTTCTATTCTATGCGCCTTATAATGCTGTGCGCCATATATACGAAAACAGTTTTAAAATAGGAGATTCATTAAAGGCGCGTGTTGTTGGTAACAGCGATGCAACATTCAGGGGGGCAAACAACACCCAAAGGAATGCAAGGAATATTACATGACGACTCTCGACCATGCCGATTTAAGACCAGGCCAGCTCACCAGCTCAGCCTGCCGGGCCAGGTAGCGCTCTTGGTCCTCCGCAAACTTCTTCATTTCCTGGTT
>CAAKHF010025954.1:360-16524 GCA_901007745.1 Hippocampus kuda | reverse complement strand
CCAGCTCCGGCCTCCCTGTGTGGAGTTTGCATGTTCTCCCCGGGCCTGCGTGGGTTTTCTCAGGGTCCTCCGGTTTGCCTCCCACATTCCAAAAACATGCGTGGCAAGCTGATTGAACACTCCAAATTGTCCCTAGGTGTGAGTGTGAGCGTGCATGGTTGTTCGTCTCTGTGTGCCCTGCGATTGGCTGGCAACCGGTTCAGGGTGTACCCTGCCTACTGCCCGGAGACAGCTGGGATAGGCTCCAGCACCCCCCGCGACGCTAGTGAGGATCAAGCGGTTCGGAAAATGAATGAATAAATGAGTTTTCACCATAGCAGGGTCAAATGGTAGCCACAAGATGTGCACAGCATGAGTGGAAAAGGGTCATGGGATGGTGCATCCCCACCGCAGGGTTGGCAGGTGTGTGTCAGTTGTGCACTGCTGCAGAAAAGTCTGGCGGTGGTTGCAGAACATGCCCCACCAGAGCAACAAGTGGCTCGTGTGGCAGTCTGGCCACCCAATCCGAAAGGTGCACATCTTAATGGCACAGGCAGCTTGAGCATCCACAAAGCCAGAACCGGGATCTCGAGGCACTGATCAGCTGGAACCTTGTGCCTTGAGCTGCTGCAAAGCCAGTACTTGGGGCTGCCCCGGCCTGAATAGCCCACCTTCATGGAGATTCGGGGACACCCGAAATAAAGGAGGAAGAGCGTGCAGGGAATGGAGAAGGGGAGCTCGCTGGAATGGGTGAACAGTTTTGTACCATGGGAGATGAAGTCACAGCCTTGGCACAAGGTGAGGAAGAGAAAAGCGTGGCAAGGCAAAATGCCACGAAGAGAAGGGTGCAGAATAAATTGATGATGAAACAGGTATGGAATGACTTGAGGAATACAGGTGGGGAACCCTGTGCTGTCGAAAAAAACATACCGGTAGATAATATAGAAAAAAAAAAAACCCCAAAGAGCTGTCAATTGACTTTGCGGAGAAAAAAAAACTGCACTACAATGCAGCAAAATCAAAATTAGTCTAAATCAGGAAGGAGGTTACATAAATCAAGGCTGTAATGTTGAAAATCGGAATTATCTGAGTCTTGTATAATGTGTGGAGGGTAAGGTAACATGAGAGAAGGAACCAAAAATCTATGCGATGAAACACTGCGGAGACTGGAGGACACCGGTGAGAGTGACAGAGAGGCAGATACAAGAGGCGTTCCTGGTTGAGGGGCGGTTTGGTCGTCAAGCTAATGGCGATGACGAGCAGGCGGATGCCGCAGGCTTGCTGCTGGGACTTCGTGGGCTCTGGGTCAAATGTAGTGAAGTGCAGGTGGACCCAAGCTCAGGGCAGCAGGAAAAGCAACGCATGTGTCATCTAAAAACAAAAAAATATAGGTTTATTTATTTCCAAAAACAGAAGTATAGTAATACATAGCATGGTCAAAAATGGATAATATAATCCAAGTCGAAAAAATGCATTCTTGGCGGATGAAACAACAGCGGCGTAAACTAAAGATGAACAAAAACACTTCTTGATGTTGACTGAACTCTCATTTATGATGCTGCTATTAGACGGTCTGAAAGCAAGAACGCTTTCACACGTAGCCTTTTGTTTGAGAATGGTAAAGTGGTAAAACCAAATCAGTCTGCTCCAAGATGAGAAAGACACGTGACACAAAATAATGAAGCAAATGGAAAACAGCCTTCCAAACACTGTTTGTTTTAATAAAGATGTCACAATATCCACAAATAAATAAAAAAATGTTTGCCATTAAGGCTTTAATTCTACATTAGCGATACTGTAGACATCACAGCAATTAAAACTGGGACACAGAGGAATATGGGACTGGATATGTGAAATTAGTCCCACCCATAGCATTAAGGGAATAACATAAAACACAAAACGGAGGAGGAGGGGGTTCTTTCATAGGAATCTTTCATAGAACTGAGCAAGTCTGATTCTTGTTCCTGCCTGAAGAAATGTAATTCAACATGTTTCACAGAGTTCATTAGGAGCAGGGAAGAGTGTCGGTCTTTCAAACCCCAACCTTGAAGGCACGACAACATACAGAAAATGTTCATGACACTTCTCTTTGAACGATGTTTTATATAAACATGAGGGAAATTTTGGTGGTCAGCTCTTGGGGCAAACTACAATTTGCTGAGGTTTAGATAGGTTTGGTCTTATTGCCCATTCACTTCATCAGAGTTCATTTTTTGAGGTGCTTTTGTCACATTTTGCGTGATGGTAGTTGGAGGACCCCGAAAAGCAGGCAAGCAGTGAGGCAGGGAGGAACATGGTGGTCTGAACAAAATGTATTTCACAAAAATACAAACAGCAGCATTTTGGAAAAAAAAAAACTAACTGAAGTACTCAAACAAAGTGGCAAAAAAACCCCAAAAAAAACCTGTGACAGAAAACACAACATGACAGGAGCACACGTACACTCACAATGATCCAACAAAGAATGACAGAACCCAGGGAACTAAATCCAAGCAAAGTGACGAGAAAACGAGAAACACCTGGACAAGACACAAAGGGTTAAGGGAGCTGATTGGTTAAACATACGTGACATGGATGACGAGAACAGGTGGAAACAAAAAGGCCACGAGGGAACAAAACCAAATGTAACCTAGACAAAAACATAACAGTACCTCTCCCTCCAGGGACGGATTCCAGATGTCCCAAAGTCACGGCGAGACGAGAATCAACCGGACGTGGCTTGTTGGAAATGGCAACACTTGCGCCGGACAGAGGGCGGCCGCAACACTTGCGCCGCTGGGGTCGGGGACGGGTGGCAGTGGGACCAGACCTCTGGTCCTGCGGGGTCCAGTCTTCGTTGGATCATTCTGTCACTTTTTGCATGATGGTAGGTGCAGGGAGCCAGGGAGGAGCAGGGTGGACTGACCAAGATGTATTTTACAAAAATACAAACAGGAGCACACTGGACAAAACAAACACCTGGACAAGACACAAAGGACGCTGATTGGTTAAAAACAAGCGACATGGATGACGAGAACAGGTGGAGACAAAAAGAGCACATGTGAGGGAACAAAACCAAATGTAACCTAAACAAAAGCACAAGAGATTTACGGGACATTGTCATGGAACCATAATTTGCTTGAAATACATCGACAGCAAGAATTTGAGTTTCCAAAGTGCTCTCCCCTCCTCTTCTCCCTATTCTCTCTTGTTCTCCAGTGCATCTCCCTCTTAAATGTCTAGACTCAAGCAATTGCGCAATATAGTTTTAGTGCAGGCTTGGCTCCCTACTTTTGTTTGGCACAGAGGAACTCTTTCTATGGGTTCAATCCCTCTGTGTACGACCATTGTTATGTGGTTGCAACAAAAAAATGAGAAACATTGCTGCCACTAAAACAAAACAAACCCCCCCCCCCCAAAAATAATCCTGCATGTGCTTTAAGGGTGTTTCGAAGAATGTATGGCTCAGCCGGATCGTTCAAACGCTTAACAATGATTCACCAGATTTTAATGCTGACAATATTGGAGACATACCGCAGGGATAAACTAAACAACCTGACACAACTTGACTGAGATTTGTGCTGTCGTTTGTGTGTGAATGTATTTTGAGGGGGTGAAAAACAGCCATCGCGACCACCCAACCGTGGGGTCCTACTTTATCGGTCATGCATATGTTCAACAAAGTCCATCGATAAATTGCACACGCTGTTGCTTTAATGGATTCATGCGCGGGAGTAAGCACGATTACTCTTTCTCACGGGGTCTGTATTAGCAGTAAATATAACCTGCCAAGAATCAGCCTTTATTCCTCGCGGCGAAATTAGGTTTACAGATATGCATCATGCTCTAGATCGAACAGAAACAAGTTCACACAGAAGTGCCCAATAAATAGCGATAGAATATATTTATTTTTGATCTAATAAAGAACATTCAGGTTTATCTCAGCGAAATGGATCAGACATGCCAATGGTAATGATATCGCGCTGCTAATTAGCCACCGCATGAAAATATCTGTCCAGGCTGGCAATGTGAAGATCGTTCTCTCAAAGAGGGGCCGGCCTCACAAACCAAGTTATGAGAACTGTTTGGCAGCAGGATGTGACAGGAGATAAGAAGCCTCACATTCACATTTTCATTTGGCATAGAAGTCTAGAGTATGTTTGGTTGCTTTTACTTCGAAAAGTCATTTAGGTGCTCTATTGTGAGAGCATTCGACCAATTCAAACAGATTTAGATCTATTATGGGGTGGGGGCATACCGTTTTGACGTTCTATAATTGTTCAAAACTTCACCCACCTTTTGTTCATTGCATGGACAGATTAATACACCTGTTTACGTCAACAAAGGCCTTCCGAATAAAGCAGAGCCTGCAAATGGTCACGATCAACAATCATTTCAGTGAAACGGGCGTGAGATTAAACCAAATCGGTCACAACGGCTCACAAAATCATTTAAAACAATCGATGATAGGCCCATAGATGAGTCATGTTCATTACAGCAATTTCAGTGGTAGGGGAAAACTTTGGATGGAGGGCGGGGAGGCACAATGCGGTTCAAAGCTGTGAGCCTGTTGAGTTGCATTTAAGTGAAATTGCAACCAATTATTGTGATCGAAACAGATTGAAGAGTACAAGAAATTGCTAGCGCAGATAATGTCGTGTCTTCATATTGTTGTGGTTGAGTTGCTGGGATAAACGCGAGATGTGAACATACACTGATTATTGACACTGCATTCATGGTTTATCATGTTGTGGCACAGGAAAATACCATCAACTTGCACAAGCTCTGAAATCTGTCACCGTGTAAATGACTCGCAAGCTCGTGCTGTGCTATATTCAACTGTCCGGCAACGAAATCAGCATATCATGCTAATTAAATGTCATCTGCTTCCCGTAGTCTGCATTATTAGGTGCCGTTTAATACCTTACTACAATGAAACCACTTTCCCTGTCATTTGAAGGTCACTTGTGATCTCCTAAAGAAAGATACAGCACAATCCTTCCCGTGCCAAAAAGAGAACCGTTAAAATGGCTGACTTAGCTTGAGATAAATGAGTCATAATACGCCTTCCCGCTCGTGGCCTCGTGACACGCTCGTCTAACACAATTCTGTGTTTAAGAGGTTGCTCTGGTGTCTGTGAAAATGATGTCCACTAACGAGCTTGAATACTTAGTCCACAATGTGTAATTCTCATTAGACTCCGAATCTGGGCAGGGAACAGACAAAAGGTTGAGAATGACCAAAATTAATCTTTTCTGCCAAACATTCACTGGCAGGGCTTGTACTCAACACTAACGGCTGCTTGCCAGGCTCCTGGAGTCCCGCGATTACGGGAATTAAAAACAGTTGATTGATAGTGTAAAGTGATTACCTTTTTTTTTTTCAAGAAAAAACACCGCCGTGTTTATCAAAGCAATTATGAAGGTGCTGTCAGTTTTATTGCGCTGCCGAGCTCTCAAGACAGCAGTACCTAAATAACACTGACATTGTGTCATACACAGAGGGATACTCGCTTCACAACGTTGTGGTGATGGCTTTGCATGTCAACACTGTTTAGTCTCCTGAAAATCCCACTCGAAGGTCTCACTAGACTGTGGAGTCGTCCATATTTTTGGTGTTTTCCTACACTGGATATAAAGTCTACACATGCAGAGCCAGAGTGAAAGAGACGTGGACAGCGCAGACCTGCTTCATTGTTGAAAACCAAAAATGGTGGTCAGTCAAAGAATTGGAAGTGTTGAACATACAAACTTTTCTTTTCATTGTTCTTTTATTTCATTGTGAATTAAAGCTAGCCTGAATGCAAAATGGGAGAAAAAGCATGCACTTGTGTTCTCACACAGGAGGCATCCAAGCACCGCAATGAGTCTACTGGATCTGTGTGTACCATACCAAATTGTCGCCTCCGGTTTTCTTACATATACATCAGCGTAGCTGTGCCAAGGCTGAATTGAAGCATACGAATCCTCCAAAGCTAAAATATGAGCATGACCGCGCCAACGATTAACTTGTTTACCAAACTTTGAAGACATTGAACGGAAATGGACACAAGCCGGGGTTGACACTATTGCAGGCGCGAGACATGGCTCATTTTTAGCGCCCCCCTCCCCTCCCCGCCATGTCAACCGCAAGCTGGGTTGAAATACATCATGATTTGACAATGTTTCACGGAGCTGCTCATCACCTGGGGAGATTAAGCGGAGGGAGGCAACCAAAGCCCTCAAAAGCTGACACTGGAGTACAAACGGGACGCTCTCTAGTTTCCAAGTGACTTAGAGGAGCTCGGCTATTTAAAGCATGCTATACGCAACTTGTGTGGTTTAACTGTTATTTGAACTGTCACTAAATCTTTCAAGCGAACAAGTGTGCCATACATATGGCTGCTTCAGCACAACACGAACATCCTCTCATGAGAGAAAATGATCCCCTTTAAAGTTAAAGGCTACCGTGAAGCAATTTGTTAAGCATCACAAGCAGCTAAAGCCAGTGAGCTACCTACCTTCCCTTGGATTTTCACTCGTCCTTTCGTGTGTGATTTGTTATGTTGTAGTCAGTACTTTGGTTTCTGCAGCCTTTGTTCAAACTTGTGTCTGTGAGTCTTCTTCAAGTCGATGCTCTCTTTATCTTTGACAGGCCTTGCCGGGTTCTCTTGTGGGTTGTTCTTCTCAATGACTATTCGAAGAAAGAGATCTTGTTTATTGTTTTCTGTCAGTATGTTTTCACATACATTTAGGAGAGGGATTCAAGTTGTCAAATTTCAGCATGCGTTCAAGTGCGTTGTGTTGTGTTTTTGGTTCTGTGGCTGCATTTAATCTTGCTTTATGATATACCATATTTTCTGCACTACAAGGCGCACCTCAACGCATTCAATTTTCTCAAACATTTATTATCCGATGCGCCTTATATATGAATCAATAATAGTATGTAGTAGTTGAAATATTCTGTCAAGTGCTTTGTTACAGCTGCAGCGTTTGTGAAAGCTCTATGTAAATAAAGCTGCATTGTATTCCTTTAGCGTAGCTCTATCTAGTGGATGCATAATGCAACCGCAGCCACTATTGTAGCTTCTATGCGCCGTAAAATGTGGTACGCCCTATATATGATATCAGTTTTAAAATAGGCCATTCTTTGAAAGTGCGCCTTATAGTGCTGAAAATACGGTACCCCTGACCTAACGGTGCTCCTTTTAGTGTTGCTGAGTTTGGTTTGATCTTTTCTATGTATCCCCTTTTGGAAGCCTTTTGTTCTTTAAAAACTTTGTCCTTACCTTTAGTTTGTTTGTCAGCTTTGGGATCCTTTATCTACTCCACGCATGCCATGATCGAGTACAAGGTCACTTGAGCAAAACGTTGCTTTTCGACTTGTTTCTGTTGTATTCTGAGTGTATTGGGCAAGGTTCTGTACGTGTGTGCCATTTATTTCATGAAACCTTGACTGTGGATAGCATGATAAACAATGGCTTCCCAACCATCTGAGTTGGGTAGTCGGCCTTGCAGTTTCTGACTTGCGCGCACTTACTTGAGTGTGCCATGCGTGCTCGTGCTTACATTCATGCGCATGTATGTGTCATCTTATGTTCACCCCATAGTGAGATGTATAACCCTGACCGCCCTACTCAAATAGTTCTGGCTGAGCCCAATCACTTTGGGCCATGTTCTTACATTCATGCCTGGCTTGAGCACCTTTCATCTACGTGGTCTCGCCCATCCACACTTCTAACATTGCCACTGTACCTAACCTGGAATTTTGTGTGCAACCACCACGTTTTTTTTGTTTGTTTGTTTGTTTGTTTTGGTTCTGTTAAGGCTGGAACGGATAAACTGCATATTTCAATACGGAAAGATGATTTGAGATAACAAATGAAAGTCCTCCAGCTATAAGTGTGGAGGGATAGTCACGCATAAAAACGACATCAATCAGCCTGTATCCAGTTTTGCAACATGCATCTAAGTTAGCTGAGCCGTAGGACATGGAACACGCGATGAAATGTCTGCCGACTGCTTTCTCATGAGTCTTAACAGTTAACTGGGCTTGTAGATGCTGCACTTCAGATCAATACCGGTCTTTGATCAAGGCGTGTTTCACATCAAACTCACACCTGATGAGGCCATGGATTTCATGAGGAATATTAACGATGTGTTACACCACAATAATTCAGACCGACAATAATGGGAAGTCAAATGGTGTGACAGAAAAGAAAACAACTCACACAATCTCAATGCGGGGACAACAACTAAGTACATTTGCAGCAACAACCAGATGGTTTCTAACCATGGGAATGGTTATCTCTTTTACACATGAGCATGCATTCCAGCCTCTTTCTCTCAATACCTCTGTGACTATCAATCATGTTCTTGTTTTGGCTTTTCATTGCTGCATCCTTTATCTTTTGCACCCCATTAGTTCCAACCCTTCCTCCAAACAACAGTTGATCTGACTTATTTATTTCCTTTAGAGGGAAAGGAACTGCACTCTGGGATATGGGATTTCAAAGGCACCTTTTCAGTGCCCTCCGTGGGGCATAAAATGGAAACGAAAAGAAGTTAAATTGAGCTGATGGACAGCAGGCGAGGACTTTGAATCACAAAAAGATGAAACGGAATGATAGAAAAAAGCTGAACGATCAGATTGATGCTGATTATGTCCAGCAGCAGGATTCCTTCTCGAGAGAATTTTAGGGGAGCGCAGGAAATATATAGTTAGTAGATGAGAAATAGACTGGATCATTTAGAGGAGGGCGGAGTGTAGCAAGCCTGATAAATGATAATCCAATGTACACTTCAAAACCAGGTCTATGAAATAGCAGAACATATGGGGCGGCCCGGTGGTCCAGTGGTTAGCACGTCAACCTCACAGTGCAGAGGTACCGGGTTCAATTGTAGCTCCGGCCTCCCTGTGTGGAGTTTGCATGTTCTCGCCGTGCCTGCGTGGGTTTTCTCCGGGTGCGCTGGTTTCCTCCCACATTCCAAAAACATGCATGGCAGGCTGATTGAACACTCGAAATTGTCCCGAGGTGTGAGCGTGAGTGTGGATTGTTCGTCTGTGTGTGCCCTGCGATTGGCTGGCAACCGGTTCAGGGTATCCCCCGCCTACTGGGCTCCAGCACCACCCGCGACCCTTGTGAGGATAAGCGGATCGGAAAATGGATGGATGGATGATACATATGGTCAACTGGTCGTATAGTTCAAGACTGATAATTGGAACACAAGAGAAGCATTTTGTGTAATCTTTATTGGTTAGACATTCAGCACCAAAGAAACCATGACCTTCAAAGCCCACCACATGCACACCACAGTTTGGGAATCCTTGAAAGGTGCACTTCTGCTTCACAAGGAATATGCACACACACGCACGCATACACACACACACACACACACACACACACACACACACACACACACACACACACACACACACACTTGCATGTTTACATGATCGCTAAAATGTGGATTCATTAAAGAGACAATAATATCCACGTGGCCTCGGTCGTATTTTATCCAACATCACGGAGTTGGATTTATAACACCAGTATAAACCGGCAATAAAATTATACAAGGTTCTAACTAATGAAACTGGAAAGCTAGTCTTTCCAGTTCTGGTAATTTACAACTTTAACACCTTACTACTTTGTATGTACGACACCAGTGCAATAAAGCATCGGTCTGTGGACGGCAGACTCTTAGCTGACTCTTCCTGTGAGATAAAACCAGCCAAACCACAGCTTTTAAATTAACAGTCTTGGAGGCCTGAATCTGCCCAATCTGTAAAAAACAAAACAAAACAAACAAACAAACAAACAAAAAAAAAACCCAAAATGGTGTTCTGCTTTCAGGTGCTGAAACAGTACGTATACAAACGTGACTCATCAGCACAACAAGCATTTTTACCGTCTAATTTCAATAGTTTTGGATTTCTCATGAGCGTTGACTTCTATTCCGTGTTGACATTTGTGTTTTGAATTCAGTTTATTTTTAGAGCAAGTTTGTTAGTTTTGATTTTATTTTTTTTGAAAATGCTTCATTTGTATTTTAGTTTGTATCTGGTGTATTTGTGGAGTGTAACATAATAAAAAAGTCACAAAGTTTGGTGTAAGAATTTAACTAATAATGTAAACTAATAATTTAAAATAAACTGTTTGACCTTCCTTTTTCTCTATGGATGTAATTCCAAAATAAATACATTTAAAGTAAACCCTGAAAACTGCAGCAAGTATGATCTTAAATGACAAAGAAAAAAATGAATTTTCACTCGAATCACACAGTCAAAAAAATTCAGCGATGCAGGCAAACTTTTCTGAATGAATTGATTTCTTTGCCCTAATTCGGAATCTGCCCTCGGATTGCCTCTAGCTCGTCAGGTTTTCATAATAGTACAACATTCATTCATTCATTCATCTTCCGAACCGCTTGATCCTCACTAGGGTCGCGGGGGGTGCTGGAGCCTATCTCAGCTGTCTCCGGGCAGTGGGCGGGGGACACCCTGAATCGGTTGCCAGCCAATCGCAGGGCACACAGAGACAAACAACCATGCACGTTCACACACACACCTAGGGACAATTTAGAGTGTACAATCAGCCTGCCACGCATGTTTTTTGGAATGTGGGAGGAAACCGGAGCACCCGGAGAAAACCCACGCAGGCCCGGGGAGAACATGCCAACTCCACACAGGAAGGCCGGAGCTGGAATTGAACCCGGTACCTCAGCACTGTGAAGTCGACGTGCTAACCACTGGACTACCGGGCCGCCAATAGTACAATATAAAATACAATATTTTGTACTACTGTATTTATGAATTAAGGATTTTATTTTGTTCCACCACTTGACAAAATAAAATTCAGCACACCATTTTTTGTGTAGTTTAAGTCACTTTAGATTATTATTTTTTAAGCATTTTAGGTTTTATTTTCTTTTGGTAATTACATTTTTTCTATTTTAGTTCACCTCGTTAGATTTCGAGAATTATAATAACCCTGATTTGAGCCGATCAGCACAAACGGTCTATTAATCACTATGCACTTCAAGTATCAGATTTATTGTTACAAGTAATCTTTTTGGACAAACGGATTGGATACAACTTTATTGTCAAATGTACTGTATGTTTAACATACAGCACAGATGAAATTTCTTCCCTCTCAATATAAAACGAGGTGCCGCTGTGGGTGTCCGCGCCGCTATCAAAAGAAAAGTTAAAAAAAAAATCTTTCTGTGATTGCCACACAGTGGAACATACTCACCCCTTACTGTGGCATTTATTGTCCTCCGACCAAACTTTTTGAGACGGCAACAAAAACTCGTATAATGAAGACCTTTTCTGTTACTTGATGATGATGTTACTGTATATGCTGTTGTAGCTGCGGATGTCAATAAAGACTAAAACTAATAAGACTAAGAAAACCTTGAATAGTCTCACAATGGAGAAATTCCCACTTCACAACAGCAAAGTTAGGAGAGGAAGAAGTAGAAGAACGAAATAAATCGGAGCTACACTAAAGGTTTGATATTACTTCCTCCTTGTGCAAGGCTGTCAAATTTCAGATCACGACTTGGATTGACAGAGTTTTCAGAGCCGGATGGTTACTTGTTATTTTTGTGGATATCGTAACACAGTTCCAAATCAACAAATATGTATCAAAGATGTTTCCACAGTTTTCCCCCAGTGTTTGAGTCGAGAAGTGTTTGGGGCCTGAAAGCAATTCAACATGACAACGTAGGCAATGTCATAAACGCTCAAGTCATTGAGCTCTTGCCTAGCGATCACTGCTTCATTAGGCCCGAGAGAAAGAGACAATTATGTTTCACGTACCTTCAAATGCCCTCTAGACTGACACTTATTCCTAATTTGTTATTAGATGAATACAGAACATCAAATTGGTTTCATTTGCATCAACAATCTATCTTCCTTGCGGCTGCCTTCGACACGTCTGACTTTCTGTCTTTTTTGTCCATTTCGGTCTTTTCTTTTCTCTTTTAATCCGTCTGTTCTTCTCCTGCACTGACAGTAGTTTTTTTGTCCAAGATTTCTTTCAATGTCAGCCAACAAGGCGAATCGTTTATGCTTATTTCAGGTGGCAGAAAGTTCACCCATCAAAGCATTGACACAGCTCTGTCCATCTCTCTCACTCACTGCTTGTCATTCAGTACCTCACTCTCTATTCGAGAAAATATGCAACATCATGCAAACCGTATGTTTTAAAATAATGGAAGATTGTCCAGAACATGACCTGTTATCTTTACCGCGCATCGGGGCAACTGCTTCAATTCAATTTGTGCAGCCAATTTACTCAGGCGAGGAAACTAAAAGAGCTAGAGCAGCCAAATATGAAGGGGATAGACAGTGTACACGGGAAATCTCATCGATCAGTTACACAAATGATTATCTAAGGAGAAATGTGCACGTATGAAGCAGATAAGAAAGGAAAAGTTGCAAGAGGGAAGGGGAACAAAAATTGTTTGAGCTTTATTGGAGTTGAATGTACCATTGGGATTTCAATATACGAATAAATGCATGTGAAAAGAAATACAGCAGATGAATTTGCCATATTTTGTTGCTGGTAATTGGTTTTCTGTCTGTATATTTCATCAGTACATTACAAATTGATACTGTAGAATACTTCATGGCTTCCAGGGTCAGAACAGGGGACCATTCTGTGCGCTGTGTGTGAAATATTAAAAAGGGTTTTGAGATTTTCTTCGACCATGAAGCGTGCTGTATGTCCTCGAGCAAATCAGTACAATTCCTGACATGGTTTTCTGAATGAAAGGCTCATGGAAGTTATGAACATAAAATAGTTATGTTAATCAATAAACAGATGTGTTTTGTTTGTGTCTATTTGAAATAGATTTCTGTCAATTTAAAAAAAAAAAAATCATAAATGGAATTGAAAGTCCCGTGATGCTGTCGGCTACAGGCACCTGATTCATGTTAGCGGAATGGGTCCAAAAGAACTAATGCTGGCGAGGGTGCCGTGCTTGAGCATCCAGGCGGGCTATTACATTTGATAATTGCATATGCTTATCCTCAGGGGACATTCATGTGTCTGGTTGGTTCACATCATTTTTTTTCTTTATACACACAGACAACAGTAGAACTAGAGTGTGAACAACAAACGGGCAATCTTGTGGCTCCTTTCATTATTTTATTCTTCAATTGACCACATATTAATTTTCTTTTTGTATGACATACATGTTATGCTATTAAATGCTGATCCCAGTTCAAATTTACTGTCAAACTAAACATTGTCATGTTTCGGTTTGTGACCAACAGGTGGCACTGTAGGGCTCTCCATGCAGCTGCACACCTGTTGGTCGTTATGCAATTAGTTTGTTTGTTTGTTTAATAGGACTCCTGGCACGACCACTCGGTGGCTGATCATTGTGTGTGTTGCTGTTTGTTTGCTTGTTTGCTGCTGTCAGGTTTGTTTCGGTCATGTTTTGGTCACTGTTATGTTTTAGGTTCAGTCATGATTTTTGTTTGATACTTTGGACTTTGTTTTGGATTTAGTTTTGTCGATGTTTTAATGCAATTTGTCAAGTACACTCTGCTCCTCCCTCTTGCCTGCTTTTTGGTGTCCACCACCAGCTCGCAAACGTGACAAACATAAAACAAAGAGAATTAGCCATTGTGCATTTTAAAAAAAAAACAACATCACTAACAACTAATGCTGACATACATTGGGAAACCCTGTAGGTACATGAGCTGATAATGTGCACCAAGTGTGGAGGGGTTACGTTTCATGCAATGGATATCTGAACAAAATAAAATTAAAAAAAAAAAAAAACTAAACAAAAACACATATAATACCTATTTACTTACATGGCACTTTCACAAAACAGCTGCGGCTGTAACAAAGCGATTTACAGAGCATTTAACATAAAATAAGGAAAATAATACAACAGACCATATAATGTAAAATATGGACAATAATACAATCCTATGTGGACAGATACAGTATAACAATACTCACAGGCGTACTGTGTATTCATCTATTAATTATCCTTTGAGAAGAATAACTAATGCCGTAACAAACCTACTGCCATACTGTGAAGCTGAGAGACGAGCTGACTTTACATCCAGTATCTCCTTGTACTGCCCTTTGATGCACAGGGTGCGCAGACCTGAATGACCAGCACAATGTGCGCTGTAGGATAAAGTGGGACACGAAACTGGACTGGCTGCCCCCTGGCCGTTTCTTGAAACCTCCTGAAACCCCTGAATTTTGTCCTCATCAGAGATGTTTATGTCATTGTGAGAGAAAATCTGTGTGAGGGTGGTTGTTATGTAAATGTCCCCCCTTGTGACATCACAGTGGGGCAGGAGTGTGGAACAGCTCACTCACAGATGCATTTTCAAATATACTTGGTTGTCTAATGGGTGGGCAGGCACTACAGAAACCCAAATATTTGTATAGAAAGTCCGTTTTACATAATATGTCAGCGTCAACAATTTCATCTCACTTCTTCGTTGCACTTACAGAACAATTACGATAAATGTTACTTAACACAGACCACACCTGTACTGTAAGTACCGTTTTATGATAGCAAAATCCAACTAAAGAATAGAAATGTAATTTCGATTAACAATAATGCCATAATGTGCAAAATGTTCTTTTGGAATTAATTTAAAAAGTATATACAGTAATCCCTCGCTTTGACACTTTATTATGCTATCTAAGAAGGGGATGCACTTTATCCTGTAATGTTTTGCTTGTATGTTGCAATCCACCTGAAAATAACTTGTTTGTTTTTTGGGTGCCTCCGGATATGCTGGGCTTCACCCTGCATTATTCAGTTGGGAGGTCAAAGATGAGTACATAAGTTTCTGCATTTTGGATGACAGTAAACTTGGGTGATGTAAACAAGCCACAGCATGATGCCGCTGGGAGGAATGCTTTCACTTGGCCGGCTGTAGGTCTGCCCTGGCTTCTGTTAGCACTGTGGTGACTTGGAGACACGGCTCCCTTTCTCCTTGAGGTCCATTATGGTAGTCAGCGTGAAGAAAGAGGGCCTTAAATCAAAGGGCAAACCCAAAGCTTAGTGTGGGCCTTATTTTCATGCTGAGCACAAGTCTAGGGTTAAGCGAAGTCTAACTGTGACAGTTTGTGACGTTTTCTTTCTTTTGGTATTTTCGGATGACTACATGATGATGATGATGATCATCATGTCCAGTGTGATACGTTGGGGTCTTTGGTTGCATCTTTTTCCACAGATTGTAATCTGTTTCCACATACAGCCTCAGTGACTTGATTTGGCTGAATGAAGGTAAAATCATCAATTTAAAAAAAAGAATCTGTAAATTCAGTATGTGCAGCTCTAATTGCAGTAGAGAGCTTTGGTTGATTGGTTGTGTTACTGCATACCCAAATAGTTCGAAAACATGTTGGCTATTTCAGCTGGCCAAAGTGGTACAATAATATTTCCTACATGCCGGGTGCAATATTGTCTCACCATGTGTGGTAAATGACTTCCTTGGGGTGTCATACAGACAAGCAAAGTGTAAGTGCATGCAGTAGTGTTATTTTAAAAAGACATTTCAGTATTTTGTTTACATTATTTTTATGCAGTAGAGGATTTGATTTTTTTAACATTATCATGTAAAAGAGGATTGATTAATTTTATTTCGGGGCGGGGGCTCTGTATCCTATAGTTCAGTGGTGGCCAAAAACCCGCGGCTCGCGAGCCGCATGCGGCTCTTTGGCTGGTTCAATGCGACTCCAGGGCTTTCACACGACAATTGTCGAAAACGCCTCGGCGACGACTCTGCCATTAAAACAACATGCTTAAGTCAGGCTGACGTAGTACGTTCTATATCACCAATCCCATTACTTGATTGACAGAGAGGGCAACCAATCAGATGACTGAATCACTGTTCATGCGCAGAAAGCGGCGCTAAGTGCTAAGCGAGTCAGCGAATTACCTGTTTTTAAGGCGGGGTGCCCAAAACGTCGATGCGCAATCGACCAAGAGCCAGCAGACTGGTCCCAAGTCGACCACGAGCGGTGGGAGGAGGAAATGGGAGAAAAAAAAGAAAAGATTTGTGTGTTTGTGTCTTTAGGTTTCTTTTATGTTCGGGCGCTCAGGCTGTTGCTCGTCGTGGCGTGCATGCATATGTGTGCGAGTGCATGGACGTGTGTGTGTGTGTGTGTGTGTGTGTGTGTGTGTGTGTGTGTGTGTGTGTGTGTGTGTGTGTGTGTGTGTGTGTGTGTGTGTG
>CAAKHF010025953.1:0-10635 GCA_901007745.1 Hippocampus kuda | reverse complement strand
TTTTTTTTTTTTTTAAGTTTTTTTTTTTTTTGTTTTTTTTTTTTTTTTTTTTTTGCATTCGCATTTCAATAAATCCAGTACAAGCAATTTATTAAAACAGATGCTCAAAACAGAATGATTAGGAGACGGAATTTTGAGTCAACTAAGTTGTCAAGCAACGCACTACGCACATGGTGCACGGCCCGTTGTTATGACAGTGTTGTTTGTGATCAGCACTTCAACTGCAAGTCCCATCAGCAAGTGGAAATGCTCCTCATAAGTGAGGAAAAAAGTCAGCTGGCATTGCTCCTTTTTTTCACCTTTGAATATGATATGATGTGAACCTTCGGTGCACATTGTAATGTAGTAGAGACACATACAGTAGGCCATTGGACTGTCAGTGAGCGTTTATGGGACAGGTGTGCTCCCACCTGCATCCCCTTCCCTGGCCACACGTCAGCACGAATTAGCCGAGTCAGCGGCGCTAGAACGGACCCAGCCTCTGGAGTGCAGAGGCCAAAAAACATTCAGATTTGTCAGCATCATGCACTGATGTCAAGATGGCTCCAGTTTGAGTGAGTATATTTCATGGTGTAGAATCTGCGCAGCGGAAAAAGTTACAGCTGCACACCTTGTCCATGTTTGAAACGTTTCGATTTTAATGCTCAACTCTTTTAAATACACACTTATAGACCAAATAAAAACAAAAAATATCTAAATCCAAAGTCTAGTTGTTAATTTGACTTTTGTATTACAGGAGGTCCCCAAGATACAAACACAATGTTTTCCGAGAAGCTGGTTGTAAGCTGAATTCTTTGTAGGTCAAGTCCCATTAAATTTCCATCTATAATTACGATTTGAGGTGATTAAAAAAAAAAAAAAAAAAAAAAAGACTGGAGTGTGGTGCCAAAGTAAAGGAAATGCCACAAAATATGTCATTACTTTTCCTTTGCTGAAAGCAGGAAGTCAACTGGAAATCCACCACACGGAAACCATTTCGTCCCCAACACACCCCTCAACTACAAGTACAATATCAGTTCAATGGGGGAATTTTGGCAACAAACACCACAGTGGTATTAGGCAACATCCTCTAACTTAACTTTTGAGTCAAATCGATGTGCATATGTAGTCGGAGGAGGATAGATTATCGTCAGAAATTTATTGTCGGTGGCGGATTCCTCGAAAGGTGGAGTCTTTGCGCAGCTAGCAAATGGTTTTTTTTGTTGGGGTTTTTTTTCAGGGTTCGTTAAAGATTGCAAAGACATTTGCCCGATGTTCACAAACATTTTTTCTAATCATCCAGAAATTTTGAACATGTTCAAGATTTTTGGGTAAGATGCAGAGCCAAGTTCAGGTGAGGCTGCTGAGGTGGCATTGTTGGGGAAGCAGATGCTGACCAAGGCATTGTAGAGAAAGTCATCGGCTTGAGTTGTCTTCATTTTTCTTCTTCTTCTTTGTGGCGTTTAACAGTGGCTGGAAAGCTGAGCGAATTGTCTTCCTCTCTTCTTATGAGGTCATACAATGAAAATGCGCGTATGGTGCGGTCCCGTTCACTGTAGTTTACAACAGAAAGTCGAACTACCGTACTGAACAGGTTCAGAATACGGCATTTGACAAACATTTATGATATTTATGCACATTATTCAGCGATTGTTCAGATCTACAACTCTGGGACCTCCTGTACAGACCAGAGAAATGTAACGGAAAATAAATGCATTCATAACTTTTCTTTTTTACTTTTCAAATGTCTCTTCTAAACGCAGTCACTGAGTGTGGATTACCTGGCAAATATTTTTATTTGAGGGCATTCAATGTCCCATGTCTTTGCATGCTAAATGAAGAATCTGGCTTGTTCTGCAGGGATGAATGAAAAAAAAATGTTTATAAAGCATTTGAAATGATCCCTTTGGGAAATAAGATCCAGACGGTGCCCCAGACTGGCTCACCTTAAAAGATGGACAGCATTTGGCCTTAGACGGCGCGTTTGTTTTAAACCTTACTGTTCTTTTCCAGTAACTTCCCCTACATCATGGTGTCATTTACTTGAGGGAATAAATATTTCTTTGCTCTCAAACACAACAGTTAGAGGTCTGAAAAGATCCTTTGTTCTCACTTTTGTTCTTAAGACATACACACAGCACAGCACAATGTGGCCTTAGGTAATATGATAACGTGGCTGTGATATGGTGTTTTCTTTGGTGCTATATGTATCCGTTATCAAAAGAAAATGTTTCTTTCACTGCAAATTGATCAGTGCATAGTTAAGATGGGGTTTTTTTGGGTTTTTTTTTTTTTTAGTATGTTTCAATGAGCCTCTCCAATAACATTACCAGTTGCATGTCAGTACAATTTTCAAAACATGACAAGACATGGAGTTATGAGGGGAATTATGCAGCCGCAAAAATGTCGTCATTCATCTTTCTGAGACACCATCATCCTGTTCCTTGTCAGCTTGTGTATGTACTGGTTGTCAAAGCACCTTATTTTATTCATCACTGCTCAAGCAAGAGACCACAACAAACGTAAGAAAGTCAATAGGGGAACTCCACAACCTCTGTTCCTTTACCTCATCGGAATTGCCTCTCTGAACCAAAGCCCTCAGATGTGGTGCGCACAGACTCCTTATTTCTATCCCAAGCACCCTCTCCTGTCACATATGATTTAGTTGCATTTAAATATTGCCTCCCTTTGTGTTCATAGAAGTTGCAGGAGCCATGGTGAGGTCCTCCAGATGTGTCAGATCTGAGATTGCAGAAAGATGTGAGGAAGGGAATGCAATTATAATACCTTATCAGGAATAGTTTAGGTTCCCAGAAAGTTAAGGCATAGAAGAAAAAAAAAGAGGGGGATCTTAGTTTGAAGTAAGCATTGAGCCATTTCTGTGCAAAATATCAAAGGCCCGCTTGAATTACATCATTGGAAGGAAGATAAAAAAAAACCGGCCTTGCTGTCATGAATGTTGGCGTAACGTCACTGAGATGCTTGTCTGAAAGTTGTCAAAAACAATACAATTCCATTCATCCATCTATCCATTTTCTGATCCCTTTATCCTCACTAGGGTTGTGGGGCGTGCTGGAGCCGATCCCCAGCTGTCTTCGGGCAGTAGGCCTTGAACTGGTTTCTAACCAATCGCAGGGCACACAGAGACGAACAACCATCCGCAATCACTTTCACACCTATGGATAATTTAGAGTGTTCCATTAACCTGCCACGCATGTTTTTGGAATGTGAGAGGAAACTGGAGGACCTGGAGAAAGCCCACGCAGACACGGGGAAAACATTTAAACTCCACACAGGAAGGCCGGAGCCGGAATCCAACCCTGCACCACTGCACTGCGCGAACCAGTCGACCACCGGGCCGCCCAATACAATCCCCCTCCACAATATGAAAATAAACCACTCACAATTCATTTTTAAAAATGTATTATACTGATAATGATCCTCAAGGGGAAACTCAACTCAATTCTGCTGTGTATTTTTAGTTGCACAGCACATAGAGAAGTAGATCACACACATGCATGCATGCCAGGAGAAGCAAGTGTGCTCTTTGGGCACTGAAAGGGCTGCAGAAACAGTGCGGCACCTCTTGAGCTGAGGTGGGGATGGGGCCTTGCTCACGGGCTTCTCGACAGTAGCCAGGGACGAGACCAGCATCTCTCCAAAAACTAGTTGCCATTTTGACTTTTGTCAGACACCAACCACAACCCCCAACCTCCAAACCTTAAATTCTTACAGATGAGCTACTGCCGCCGCAATATGATTGTTTAACTTACCATTGACCCCACTTGAATCTGCTGTTGCTTTGAAACGCCTACAAAACCAATACTCTCGACACGTCACCGTCAGAGCATCAAAGTGGCCATTTAAAAAGAGCAGAAACGTCAAAGTAAATAGGAAATTAAAAGATGTGAAATAAAGGATTGCTTGTGAGCAATCTGAGGGGAAGATCAAGAGATTAAAAAGAGTTTATCCATGTCCCCTCATCTTCTGCCCTTTTATTCTCTGAGGCTCAGACCAGTGATCTGTATCTAGATTGGGCCTGCATATTTTGAAATGATCCCTCCCCGGGGTTCCTCAAACTGCCCGTCTGTGTTTGGGCAAGCTTGAAAGCGAGCTGATAGTATTCAAAGTGCTATGACATGGAACTGACGCACACAGTCGCTGTATTTTATCTTTACATCGGCACCTGGGAATGCTACTTTAGCGCATGCCCATCCCTTCTCATTTCTACAAAAGCAATCCCAGGTGCAAAATGTAATTTGAATGAGTTTCACTAGTGTCTTCATGATTTATGGAAAACACAATGGCAACACATGATGTCCTGGAAATCTTGAAATTTCACCAGCTGTGTTCCCTGGGTCCATGCTCGACAAGCTCTTAATTGCTAACTCTTGCAGAAATCCTTGAGAATCAGTCAGATGATAAACTGATTAATCTAGTGTGGAAATGCAATTTGGTCTCATTTCAAACAGATTGTTCTGGCCAGAGGACACCAGGATGTGCTGTGTGTTTAATTAAACCCAATCAAGAATTTTTACGATATTACTCTAAAGGAAATGGCATGATAAACAACTTGAACGGATGTCACTGAAACAGCCTCAGGTGAACATTTGTTGTTTTCTCCATTCTAATTGGCTGTACCTCACAACACTGCACAGAGGTTTCAAGGCATGTTGTTGCTTCCTTGACAACTGGTAAGATAGTACCAATTGGAATCACCAATTATTGGTCAAGTATGGTTAAAAAAATAAATAATTGGAATTTCCAGCTGTCTGTCTCTTATTGTTTGTACATCAAGGCGAAAACAAATCTTTGAGTAATTTGGGTACTTCAGTTAAAAAAAATAACTGAAGTTATTTTAGGGTACTTCAGTTAAAAAAAAATTGCTTGAGGCATTTTATTCTGCCACAAGTACCCACTTATTTATATGTACAGTGTCAGGAAGAAAAAGTCAAGCTAATCACAGCAACAATCGTTCATGCTACGCAGGGGATATATATATATATATATATATATATATATATATATATATATATATATATATATATATATATATATATATATATATATATATATATATACACTCCAAAGGGGGTTCCAAAGGGGGCACAAGCCAGTGTGTTCTTGTGCCGGCCCCAAGCCCAGATAAATACAGAGGGTTGTGTCAGGAAGGGTATCCGATGTAAAAGTTTGGCCAAAACAAACATGCGAATCAAACCTTTGACTTTCATATCGGATCGGTCGAGGCCCGGGTTAACAATGACCGCCATCGGCGCTGTTGACCTACAGGGTGCCGGTGGAAAATGGACTACTGTTGTTCGAAGAAGGAGAGGAGGAATGTGTGTCCGTAGGAAGAGGGGAAGTGGAACGCCAAGAGTATAGGACTGAGAGTTGGGATTTTGAATGTTGGAATTATGACAGGAAAAGGTAGAGAGTTGGTTGACCTGATGCAGAGGAAGAAGGTAGACATACTGTGTGTCCAGGAAAAAGTGGAAAGGGAGCAAGGCTAGAAGCTTAGGATCAGGGTTCAAGTTGTTCTATCATGGTGTAGACAGGAAGAGAAATGGAGTCGGAGTCATCTTGAAGGAGGAGTTTGTTCGGAACGTCTTGGAAGTAAAAAGAGTGTCAGATAGAGTGATGAGTCTGAAGCTAGAAATTGAAGGTGTGATGTTCAATGTTGTTAGTGGATATGCCCCACAGGTAGGATGTGAGTTGGAGGAGAAGGAGAAATTTTGGTTGGGCCTTGATGAAGTGATACAGAACATCCTTAGAAGGGAGACAGTCGTAATTGGTGCAGACTTCAATGCACATGTTGGCACAGGAAACAGAGATGATGAGGAGGTGATGGGCAGGTTTGGACTCCAGACGAGGAACACAGAAGGACAGATGGTGGTTGACTTTGATAAGAGGATGGGAATGGCTATAGTGAATACTTTTTTTCTGAAGAGGCAGGAACATAGGGTGCCCTATAAGAGTTGAGGTAGACTACATTTTGTATAGACGGTGCCATCTGAAGGAAATCAGTGGCTGCAAAGTAGTGGTAGGTGAGAGTATAGCCAGACAGCATAGGTTGGTAGTGTGTAGGATGACTCTGGTGGTGAGGAAGATGAAGAACGCAAAAGCAGAGCCGAGGACAAAATGGTGGAAGCTGAAAAAGGAAGAGTGTCGCATGACTTTTAGGAAGGAGTTGAGACAAGCACTGGGTGGGCAGGAGGTGCTTCCAGATGACTGGAAAACTACAGCGAATGTTATCAGCGAGACAGGTCGGAAAGTGCTTGGTGTATCATCTGGAAGGAAAGTAGAAAAGTAGACTTGGCGGTGGAATGAGGAGGTACAGTTTATACAGAGAAAGAGGTTAGCTAAGAAGAAGTGGGACACTGAGAGGACTGAAGAGAGTAGACAGGAGTACAGGGAGATGCAGCACATGGTGAAAGTAGAGGTGGCGAAGGCCAAACAAGAGGCCTACGATGACTTGTATGCTCGGCCGGACAGCAAGGAAGGAGAGACTGATCTATAAAGGTTGGCGAGACAGAGACACAGAGATGGTAAGGACGTGCAGCAGGTTAGGGTGATTAAGGATAGACATGGAAATGTATTGACAGGTACCTGTGGTGTGATGGGAAGATGGAAAGAGTACTTTGAAGATTTGATGAATGAGGAAAATGAGAAAGAACAAAGAGTAGAAGATGTGACTGTTGTGGACCAGGAAGTAGCAAAGATTAGCAAGGATTAAGAGGGCGCTGAAGAGGATGACGAGTGGAAAGGCACTCGGGCCTGATGATTTACCATTGGAGGTATGGAAGTGTCGAGGAGAGGTGGCATTGGTGTTTCTGACTGGGTTGTTCAACAAGATCTTAGATGGTAAGAAGATGCCTGAGGAATGGAGGAGTAGTGTGCTGGTGCCCATTTTCGAGAACAAGGGAGATGTGCCGAGTTGTCGTAACGACAGAGGAATAAAGTTGATGAGCCATACAATGAAACTATGGGAAAGAGTAATTGAAGGTAGACTAAACAGAACAGAAGTGAGCATTTGTGGGCAGCAGTATGGTTTCATGCCAAAAAAGAGTACAACAGATGCAGTATTTGCTTTAAGGATGTTGATAGAGAAGTACAGAGAAGGTCAGAGAGAACTGCATTGTGTCTTTGTAGATCTGGAGAATGACAGGGTGCCCAGAGGAGAACTGTGGTATTGTATGAGGAAGTCTGGGGTGATAGAGAAGTAGGTGAGAGCGGTGCAGGACATTTTTGATGACTGTAAGACAGTGGTGAGGTGTGCTGTTTGTGTGATTCAAGGTGGAGGTGGGACTTCACCAAGGGTCAGCTCTGAGCCCTTTCTTTTTCGCTATGGTGATGGACAGGCTGACAGACGAGGTTAGACAGGAATCTCCATGGACGATGATGTTTGCAGATGACATTGTGATCCGTAGTGAGAAAAGGGAACAGGTGGAGGAGAAACTAGAGAGGTGGAGGTTGGAGAATGACCGAAGTACAAGAGTGAGGTTACAAGGAGAAGAGATAAAGAAGGTGGAGGATTTTATGTACTTGGGGTCAACTGTCCAGAGCAATGGAGAGTGTGGAAAAGACGTGAAGAAGCGTATCGAGGCAGGCTGCAACTGCTGTAGAAAAGTGTCAGGTGTGATGTGTGATAGAAGAGTTTCAGCTAAGATGAAATGTGTATAAAACTGCGGTGAGACCAGCCGTACTGTTTGGATTGGAGACAGTGCCACTGAAGAAAAGACGGGAGGCAGAGCTCGTTGTAGCAGAGATGAAGTTGTTGAGGTTCTCTTTGGTAGTGACCAGGTTGGATAAAATCAGGAGAAGAGGATGCACAAAACAGGGTTAGATGGAGGCAACTGATTCTCTGTAGCGACCCCTAAAGGGAAAAGCCAAAAGGAAAAGAGGATATCTTTGAGCTCAGACCCACACCTAATATTTGTTCACTATTTGTGTTCATGTTGACAGGTGAGTGCCGAATTAACTGGAATTGGACACTCATACTTTTCTCACCGAATGAAAAATCTGTTTTGATCAAATTGTTAATGGAGTTCACTTACGTACCACTTAACCATGCGGTGTCCAAAGCACTTGTGACAAGGCTTTATTAATTTACTTATTTAAAAGACGTATCTATGATTTGAACTGGAATATACACCAGTGTTTTGACAGAGGAGGAAATGTTTTCCTTTTTGGTTTAAAATAGCTTACTTCAAATTTCAGTTTTCCTCATGGCACCTTGGACAACAATAGAATCCAGGGTGACTTCTTGCAACGGTCCAGAAAATTCAATAGATCTGTATTGTGTCGAACCATCTAGCTAGCTAAGATAGCTCTTCGTCTCCCGTCCAGCGTCCAAGTGGCAAACACCCTTCGTATGCTGCTTTTACGTCGTGAGAGGCCAGTGTGAAGTAACACACGACTTAGCCTGGCTTTATTGACTGTCTGCTTAACAAACAATTTTAATGTTCATTAAGCAGCCAAATATTCCCAGACACACGCAAACACTTCTGGGTGTTGTGTTCGAAGGTAGCACGCTTTCACGCCTGTCCACTCCATTCATACTGTACATCACACTGAGATGTGAGAGTTGTCACCCAAACATTATTCTGTGACAATACACTTAACAATATGTTATGACTCGTTCTGACTCGAATCAGAGGACCAATTCGCATCTCAGTTGTTAGCCACCAATGATTGATGCATGTCCTTAATATAGAATAATGTGCAAAAAATCAAGCAAGTGTGTTAGTTAGCAATTTACCATGTGTAAAATGTCAAACTACTCATGCCTGTAAAAACTTTTGCATCTGTATGAAGGTAAATGACAACTCGCAGGTATCAAAAGGTGTGATTTATTATCTTTCTCACGATGGCAAGCCTGTGTTTGACTGGTGAGTTGTTTGTCAACAAATTCAGTTACACCAGGGGTGCCCAAGTCTGGTCCTCAAGAGCCCCTATGCACCATGTTTTAGCTGTCTCCCACCTCCAACACACCTGATTCAAATGACCACCTCCCAAGCAAGCTTTGCAGAAGCCTGATAACGAACCTGATCATTTCAGGTTTTCTTGTGCTGGAGGTGGGAGACATCTAAAACAGGCTGGGTAAAGGGCTCTTGAGGACTGGACTTGAGTACTGCTCTGCACAGTACTGAATGGCTTTGGCTCAGCTCTACACACCTCGGTTTGGAGCTGTTGGTTTTAAACTTGAAAGTAGCACCCGAGTAGTTTTGGGAAACTCAGAAAAATCAGACTTCATTGAACACTCGTAGTGAGACACTGACATACAACGAGGGATTAGAATGTGAAACGTCTGTATTTACTTTTTGACATGTGGCGGCTGGCCACAGTAAGCAGCTAAGTGGAGACTGTGGAGTACAATACTGCAAAGTATGAAGACAACCCAACTGGTTATGCAACTATTCGCATGTGTGTTAATTTTCCTCATTTCTAGTCATGTACCGATTTTATTAGAAATATGCGGCATTTAGAAATCTTTGACCAAAGAGCAACAAGCAACGATGTGCTGTACCTTACCCATACGACCTCATCTTAGCAGCTTGGAGCAACAGCTGAGCACGTGCGACAAGTACTACCAGGCTTTCCCAGTGAAAAA
Source organism: Hippocampus kuda (assembly GCA_901007745.1). NCBI lineage: Eukaryota > Metazoa > Chordata > Actinopteri > Syngnathiformes > Syngnathidae > Hippocampus > Hippocampus kuda. The sequence goes on along the minus strand of CAAKHF010025953.1, from coordinate 1,046 downwards.
AAAACATCAACAAGTAAACGTATGCTGAGCCGAGTAAATACATTGCAGTGCAAAAAGAGTGTCGCACCTGTCCTAACCCTGAGTCAGCTACAAATGGATGCAGCAGCACCTGCTATGTCCCAAATAGAAGAATGTAGCGACTGGGTTTAACATTTTCAGAAAAGAATGGGTTGAACATTGGCCGATGGTGGTGACCATCCAAGATGGCGCCCAAGTAGGCAAGTGCTCTTCAAGAGCCTTGCGTTTTTTGTTGTCTTTTGTTTTGTCACATGGTGTTGTTGTTACGTCATGTGGACCTGATGTGGATTGTTTTCAGCATTTTTGGCCACAACATTCGTCAAAGAAGAAGAATCTGTGCTTGGTGGTTGTGCCTTCTCGGCAGCACGCACGTACAAGCACTGATTTTGATTGGGAGGAATGTCGGTGCCATTTGACTGTCATTGCTGGACAACCTCGGGGCGCTTGTGTTTTGCACCTGTAATGGGCAGCATTTTACACAGCCCCGCTTTGTTCAGCGGAGAGATCGGTGTTGTTGGACAGTCTGCGGCTGGATGGATGCATGGCTTGAGGAGCGGATGATGAGAAGAAAGGAGCGGCTTGGAATTGAAGCGGATTTACATGGGACAGGAGATGAGAGCCAATCTCTTTTCGTTAATGGACGCTACAGCTTCTTGTTGCTTTCAAAGTTAGCTTGTAGCAGACGTGTGCACATTTTAAGCATGACGGCTTTGATCCACTAGTGAAAAGGACACTTTGAATTGCTCCTCATTCATCTATAATAAATGCTTCAAACAACAAAGTGCATGCAGAAAAAGTGGTTAAGATTGCACGATTGTCTGTGTCTTATGTGTTGTCTAGTATTATTTTGTCATTTTATGTTAACTGTTCTTTTGATGGCGGCCCGGTAGCCCAGTGTTTAGCGCGTCGGTTTCACAGTGCAGAGGTACCGGGTTCGATTCCAGCTCCGACCTCCCTGTGTGGAGTTTGCATGTTCTCCCCGGGCCTGCGTGGGTTTTCTCCGGGTGCTCCGGTTTCCTCCCACATTC
>CAAKHF010025945.1:654-43815 GCA_901007745.1 Hippocampus kuda | reverse complement strand
GCAGGGTAAAGCCAATAGTAAAAGATGTTGTTTTCACACTTTCCGGTAATCTGTAGTTCAGTGACCTTTTGATTATAATGTTGATCCTGTTTGCCAAGTTAAATATGACAACATTATCAGTATTATTTTGTGTGTGTGTGTGTGTGTGTGTTGACGTAAGCTCATGTTACTACCACATGCACGGAGTATTGATTATGTTCTCATTGGTTTAACCTGCTCATTTTCTTTCTTCTTCATCCACATGCAGCATATGAATGCAGTTCCACTCAGATCAAGTGTGCGAATAGCCGTTGCATCACCCGCAGGTGGGTTTGTGACGGCACCGACGACTGTGGCGATGGAACCGACGAACTGCCAGAAACCTGCGGTACGTTTTTACCTCCTTAATGTGTCAAACTTTTCATCCATCCATTTTGTAATCCACTTCTCCTCACGAGGGTCGCGGGCGTGCTGGTGCCTATCCCGCCTGTTTTCCGACAGTAGGCGGAGTACACCCTGCACTGGATGCCAGCCGATCGCAGGGCACACACGAGACAAACAACCATTTGCGCTCACACACACCTAGGGACAATTTAGAGCGTTCCATTAGCCTGCCACGAATGTTTTTGGAATGTGGGAGGAAACCAGAGAACACATTTTTATCAGCCTGGACTTTCCATGACGGAAAAGGTTGTTTCAGTGAAATAATGAAACGCGGAACCCATCATCGGATGAAGAAGATTTGGAGTCTCCACTCGAGTCTAGCTAGCTAGATGGGGTTTTTTTTTTTCATTTCTTTTTTTCTTTGTTTGTGTTTTCGGGGCTTTCTGCCTATCTGCCTATCTTCCCCCCTAGTTCATTGCATTTCAATGAGTCAAGTCATTTCCTTCCTGTTTGTTTCCTCAGAGGCCAGAAAGTGTCTAGCGTCAGAGTTTAGCTGTGGTGCCCCCCAGCATGTGTGTGTACCGCAGAGCTGGCACTGTGACGGCAAAGCGGACTGTGAAAACGGCACGGACGAGGAAAACTGCAGTAAGTTACTAACTTATCTGCTTCGCAGATAGTGAACACACACAAAGGATAGATACAGTATACTTGAATAGTTTTTTTGGGTCAGCAATTATAGAGCAGTTATCTTCACAACTAGTGAGGATGACTGCTCTCCGTCAGAGTAAAATCCACACAATATTTTTTTATTTTAATAAGTGGGACAAGATAGGTCACGTTGAAGAGTTCAGTTTGCATTATTTGTCAATGCAAGTATGGTTTTCCTTTCTAATTCGAGCTCTTTTTTTGGATGTCGTAATGTAAATCTAATTTACAAGGATTTTTATTGTAGGCTTACTGTCAAGTTGTTTATGTCGACTTTGTGGGAATCCAACGTCGTCTCCGTGTTCTGTCCTGAACTCTGGCCCTCATCGGTTGACTGCATTTGTTGGAGGCTTTCTATTTTCACACCTGACAAATGACCACAGAATCCAACATTTTTGACTGCTCGCAATTATCTCTGCATTTTCACTTGGACACGACACCCCTTCATCACAAGCTGGCCTTGAAAAATACTCTCTTATCCCAGAAAGGGAAATGCTGCTTTATTCTGTGTGGATCGCATTATACGTCAAACAGCCTGTATATTTTGAAATACGCTATCATAATTCTCTCAAAAATGATGAGACAACCACAGTAATAAACTATTGTCAGATACTTCCGTGGCAGTGTCACATAAATGTGAGCAGAATTATCTTCTCAGTCGATTGCCCCTACTATCAAGTAACTATGAAAGCGAGCCAGATTAGCAGTGTGTTAGCATAGTGTTCGCATTCACCCAACTTCTTGCTCCCTCCTCAACCGCAGTGGCAAAGGAGTGCACGGCCCAACAGTTTCGCTGTGCTTCCGGCGAGTGCATCTCCGCCAGCTTCGTGTGCGATCACGACAACGACTGCCCGGATAGCTCCGACGAAGCTTCCTGCCCGAAACCCACCTGTAGCCCGCTAACCTTCCAGTGCAACAACACGGCGTGCGTTTCCAATATCTGGCTCTGCGACGGCGACAAAGACTGCAGCGATGGCTCGGACGAGTGGCCGGAGAACTGTGCCGACGAGCAGCCCCGCAAGGAGGTTGTGGCTTGTCGGGAGCACGAGTTCCAGTGTGCTGATGGAGAGTGCATTCACGGGGGCTGGCGCTGTGACGGGGGCGCCGAGTGTTACGACCAGTCGGATGAAGTCAACTGCAGTGAGTTAATGAATGCATTTTCCGACCATTTTAGTTTTTATGACGTCCTCAGAAGGCCTGACAAAATTCTCTCTCTGAAGTGTGATGCAACCATTGAACCAAGATCAAGGTTTTACTTGGCTAATATTGATGATAATTTTTAAACGACTGAAGGTAAATGCAAGTCAGCTAAATTTGTGCAGCTGCTGCGGCCCAATCCGAAAATCTGGAAAGATTAGAAAAACGTGATACTAAAATGATTTTAGCATTGCATGGCAAATCCTTTGTTATTTTAATTTCAGTCTTTTATTTCATCCATTTTTTTTCTTTTTTTTTTTTTAGCTCACCCCACCTGTTCCCCAGATGAGTTCCAGTGTAGCGACGGCACTTGTATCCACGGCAGCCGTCAGTGCGACAAAGTGCATGATTGCCCAGACTCCAGCGATGAGATTGACTGCCATGCAGGTGACTCTTTTAATCGTGGAAGCTGACTGTTTTGTTTAGCAACCTGGAAAGCGTTTTGATGCTTCGGAAACTTCCTGGAATTTTTCCATGTTTTTGGAGCTTGTTCAACAGTGTAAATCGGATGTATGATGTGGCAGTACACGCTCGTTTCAACATTCGCACACTATTAGTGTAGAATAACATGTGTCAAGGCTGAGGCCTTCCCACAATGCCTGCTGCTTTTATTCACACGCATGCGCTTCTTCTGCCTAGAAAACGTGTGCGATGGCCCCGCTCAGTTCAAGTGTAGCAGCGGCGGGTGCATCAGCATGGCCAAGGTGTGCGACAAGCAGAGAGACTGTCGAGACAGTTCAGATGAACCAGTCGGACAGTGTGGTGGGTGTTCCCCTTGCTGCTCTCTTTCTCACTTTTGTTCACCGTCTCGGCTCATAGGCTGGATAATCAGATCGGCTTGTTTGAAAGAGTAATTTGAGGAAAGGTTTGTCATTACTGGAGACTTCAGTCATTAAAGAGCTGAGTCACATCGTCTGCCTTGACAAAGATAATTATACTCTCATAAGTAGTCATTGAACGTCGTGTTCACTGGCGTGCCTTTGTGGGCCTCTGCAGATCGCAACGAGTGCTTGGTCGGGAATGGCGGGTGCTCCCACGGTTGCATCGATCAGAAGCTCGGCTACAGCTGCTCCTGCCCTGTTGGGTACGCATTGAAGGCAGACAAAAGAGGTTGTGAAGGTGAGCGACAGGGAAACGTGGCTGTAGGCTTGATGTATGCATGAAAGCTGACCGCAGCCTTTTGACCTCGTCACCACCCGCAGACATCGACGAATGTGCCGAGCCCGACATTTGCAGTCAGATTTGCATCAACGAGCCCGGCAGCTTCAAGTGTGATTGTAAAGACGGCTATGAGATTGACCCTGTCAGCAAGAAGTGCAAAGCTGTTTCAGGTAATGCTCGAAAATGTGTGCATCACATTTCATTAATCGGACCGAAATGGAGATCACGTTATCATATTGTCATCACCCCCCCCCCCAACTGTCTTTCCAGGCACCACGCCCACACTTTACTTCACCAATAGGCATGATGTGAGGAAGGTGACGGTGGATCGCAGCGAGTACATGCGTGTGGTGAGCGGGCTGAAGAACGCCGTGGCTCTGGACATGGACATGGCAAACAAGGTCATCTTCTGGTCCGACCTTTCGCTCAAGAAAATCTACAGGTGAAAATTCACATCCAATCATCTGCCTTTGGTCAAAGAGTCATAGTCATCTGCTGGGCCTCAGTTTTATTTGGCTTCTCGAGTCAGTGTTATTCTAAAGACAGTTTCATTAGGGTTGAGCTCATTTTTTTATTGAGTCACTTTATCGTAGATCATGCAATATTAGAAACGTATTATAAAGCTTTTGGGATTTATTGCAATTTTATTTTTCCTCTAATGTGATTTTTTTTTTTACTTCCCAAGGTCCTGTTCACGTGTATTTTTTTTTTTAACAAACGAGCAATAAAATTACAAGAACAAATATCAGCTTTATTAACCAAAATTTTTTGGTCTTATTGGTCAGATTTACACCAAAAAAAAAAAAAAAAGCCAAATGAACCACAAATTATCGACTTCACTGCAATGTTGATTTGAATTGAATGAATCACTCAGCCCCACTCTCCTCCCCTGCAGCTCCGAGATCGACGCGGCTGCCAACTCCTCCCAGCCCACTGTGGTCATCGGCGATGGGATCGAGGCCCCGGAAGGCCTCGCCGTTGACTGGATCCACGGCAACATCTACTGGACCGACAGTTCTTTGCGGCACATCTCCGTGGCGACAACAGACGGCCACAAGAGAAAGACACTGATCGCCGACAATCTTCAGAAGCCGAGAGCCATCACAGTGGATCCTGTGAACAAGTGAGTGAGTTGAAGAGCTTCGTTGCTGATTGCCGCTGGGCACGATTCCAATCATCGTATGTCTTTGTCAGCTTCATGTACTGGACTGACTGGGGCGAGGAGGCGAAGATAGAAAAGAGCGGCTTGAATGGAGCTGACCGCGTTGCCTTGGTAACGGACAACATTGCATGGCCTAATGGAATCACCCTCGGTAAGATCGCATCCATCGCTTGTCACTTGAACGCACACAGAATGAGCAAACAGCCATCATGACCAAGCCAATGTTTCTGGTCAGACCTTGTCAACCAGCGCCTCTACTGGGTGGATTCCAAGATACACACCCTGTCTAGTGTGGACGTGAACGGTGGGACCAGACATACTCTCATTCTCAGCAAAGAAAAGCTCTCGCATCCCCTCTCTCTGGCTGTCTTTGAGGTCAGTGAACAAATCATGTCCGAAAAAAGTTTGTTGACATTTGTGCATTGCATTTTTCTTGTGGAATTACTTCTGTCAACTCAGTTTTGAGCTCACCACGTTGAGCAGACTGGACTGCCATCTTTGCTTACTCCAACATAGGAAAATGCATCTCTGTTTTTTTTGGGGTTTTCTGCCCCCAAATTTTATTAAATTCTAAATTGTATGACCTCAAGGGAAATTAACTTTGGAAGTTTGTGTGTGTGTGTGTGTGTGTGTGTGTGTGTGTGTGTGTGTGTGTGTGTGTGTGTGTGTGTGTGTGTGTGTGTGTGTGTGTGTGTGTGTGTGCGCGTGCGTGTGTAAACATTATTATTTTATTCTCTGCACAAACATTTTTTACTTTGGATGTTTTTTTGTTCTCCTTTATATGACATATCTGTGTGTAGTATGATTTCCTTTGGTGAGAGATTTCCTTGTTTTGTTGTCTTCATATAAGATAAGATAACATATCCCTTATTTGTCCCACACTGGGGAAATTTACAGTCTACAGCAGCAAGATTGTGGGTAGAAAGAAGAAATAAGAAAAACAAAGTGCTTGCATTCACAAAATAAATGTTACAGTTTCAATGTACACCGTTCAATTAAGTGCAATTTAAATATAGATATAGATAACACATTTTCTTTTTTATTCAGTCTCCTTCTTGCAGCGCGGGTGTAAACGCTCTCTGGCTGAAGGAGCTACCTAGTGCTGTCAGGGCGGGCTGGAGGGGGTGGGAGGGACTGTCCATCATAGCTTTTAGCTTAGCTAGCATCCTCCTGTTGCCCACCTCCTCTAGAGTGTTTCGGGAGCAGCCCAGGACAGAACTGGCATTCCTGACCAGTCGCTCCAGTCTCTTTCTGTCCCGGGCCGAGATGGTGCCTGACCAGCAGACAATGCCATAATGGATGGCCGAAGCCACCACCAAGTTATAGAAAGTCTTAAGGAGTGACCCCTGAACCCCAAAAGACCTCAGTTTCCTGAGTAGGAAGAGTCGGCTCTGTCCTTTCCTAAGTGGCTCTTTAGTTTCACTTGCCTATACAGTACATCCTTCCATTCATAATTGGACTTTTTAGTTCTCTTGCCCATTTTTCATTTCCTTCAAATCCAGGACTTTCCATACATGCTGTAGATGCAGATGGTGGTTCAGTTCGATTTTGAAATGCTGAGTGTGCACTACTTATTCATTTGGTTCGGTTTCAATACATTCCTAATGTCTTGATCACATGTCAGCAGAAGGAGACGCAGACGTAGTGGTTAAAACACTTTTTGGTTGTGCTTTTGCAATTGAATAGGATAAAGTATTTTGGACGGACACGGGCAACAATGCTGTTTTCAGTGCCAACCGAGCGACGGGAGAGGACATTACGGTGCTGGCCGCTGACCTGTACCAGCCAGAGGATATCGTGCTCTACCACAACCTTAAGCAACCAAGCGGTACACCGAAATCACCATGGTTCAGATCAACACAAAGGAACAAAAACTTTTGTCCGATTCTTTAAACTTTTCTCTCGCTTGTAGGTTACAACTGGTGCACAGAGGGCAACAGTATAAATGGAGGGTGTGAGTTCCTCTGCCTTCCTGCTCCTGTCATCAACCAGCGCTCGCCGAAATACACCTGCGCATGCCCCGATCACATGAGCATGGCGCCCGACATGAGGAAATGTGTGGCAGGTGGGTGTCTTATTATTATTATTATTTTTTTTTCACCGCCGCAGTGGGCGGTGAATCAAATAGGCACTAAATCGTATTTTCTCAATTTCTCTTTCTGCGTCAGGTTCAGTAACGCCTCCAACCATAATCAACAAGAGTGAGCCAGACCACCGGGCCGTTATAACAACAACCTCAACCTCAACAACAACAACAACGACGACAGCCAAAGCTGCTGAAACAACCATGACTACCTCGCCCATCCACCCCAAGAAACCCGACATCTCCCCTGCAGCCCAGCCTTCTACTCCAGCTCAAGGTATGTCACACCTACACTGGCGGTAGCTTCACTCATGTATGTCCTAAATGGTATAAACCTGCAGAGTCAAAGTTTGTGAAATGCTTTCAGTACTTTTTGTGACTCATGGCAGAAGACAGTTTTCCCCGCTCAGTCAGGGTTTATTCTTTGGGCACAGGCTACATTGCAGAGTATTATGAATATTATTATTTTTTAGGAAGTTAACTGTTGCTGAAGTCCCTGCTTGAGCATGGAAATCTGCGGGGTCTTTTTTTTTTAGTGATTTGATTTTTTAAAATGTTTGTACGGTTTACACTGATGCCTCAAGATACAAATGACCCGACCTACGAGTTTTTCAGGTTATGAGCAGTCATTTGGTCCATTTTCTTTCAACAAGGTCAAAAGTATATTAGTTGTATTGTCAATATTCAAATTAAAGGACAAAAACCTCTCTTAGTCCCTTATTGGTTCAGCAGAAATAGTAGATACAGGAAATGGAAAAAATAGCATGCCAGAGATGTTTGTATCACAAGTACACTGCACGATATAGAAACCTGAAATGTTGTGTGTGCATTAACTCTCCAATGCAATCAATCAGCGACATTATTTGTTATTTTGAGTACCGAGTGGTAATTTTTTACTTTTGAGATCTGATGCATCTTCTCAGCAGTTGAAAACAGATTCGCTATAGGCTAATTAATCCATGAATACAATCATTTGAAATAATTTGAGAAAACTAAATAAAGTCAGTTGAGCTGTTTTCATTGATCACATTAGCAGTATTATTTCTTGTTTGCTCTATTTTGCATTCGGGTGTGCTAATTCTAACTTGAGATTTGCAGAACAAATGTTCTCCTAAATCATATTTATGTTATTGCTATTTGAGCAATTTTGCTTCTCTAATGAATATATAATGAACCTATTTGGAAATGATTCTTTTTGTAAAATAATATGAATTACAAATATTTTTACCCTTAATTTTATATATGTAGTTACCGTGAAAGGCTGCAATTGATCCCATGATATGAAATTTGGGCCATGTTTTGAAACACATTTGTATTTTAAGTAATGTTAATTAATGTTGATATAATATTAAATATGAATCAAAAATTGTGTTCGTATTGAAGCTGTTGTTTCAGGTTGTGTTTTTAAGGTCACCCAGTATAATGTACGATATTGATATGGATGGAATTGCTTTAATGATCGCCTTGTTGAGTGAAATTTTGCATCGAGATGAACAGACGCGGAGATCGCCAGAGGCCCGTGGCATTAACCCCATATAACTGAAAGTATTGTTCTCTCACTTTTTCAGTCAACAGACACGCAGATGTGCCTGCAGAGGCGCAGTCGTCTCACACCGCCGCTCTCTACATCGCGATTCCGATCGGTAATTTTAAAATCCTACACGTCAAGCTTCCCCTTTCTCGCCTCACATGTAAAACCTCCCCTTCGTGCTTTCCTTCCTCTCCGCAGTGGTCATGATCATGTTGCTGTTTGGAGCAGTGTTATTGTGGAGACACTGGCGACTGAGAAACACCAACACCATGCACTTTATCAACCCCGTTTACCAGAAGACCACCGAGGACGAGATGCAAATCCGCAGGAACTCTGAAGGCTATGTCCATCTTCAGGTAACGCTCACGCTCATGTCGGCTCAACCCAGGATGGGACAAATAATTTTTCCGACGCTTGATTGTTCGTCACTTGCTGCGGTGAAATGACGTGCATCTGCAGAGGATACGACAGCAATGAAATGTTTGCGTATGTGAGTGAGGGACATCATTTTGCATGTGTGCATGCTTCGCGGAGTTCGAGTGCACCATGGAAAATTGCCAACTCTTCCCCTCACATTCACAATTTACAAGGATGCGTGTCGGCACTGACCCACGGTACCATTAGATTTCACGTAAATCGGAACTCAGCTGAACCCAAATCGGTCGGTACGGACTTCAGTAACCGTCCCTTCGTGTTTCCCACTTTAGACGCAGTCTCCATTTCATCTCCTAAGATGCGCAATGACTCTAAAGTTGAATGTAATTGTCTTTCTTTTTGCAGCGGCAAATGCTGAGTACGGAGGACATTGACGTTGCATGATCCCAACATGCCAAAGACATTCACTTTGATGGTTGGTTGGTTGGTTGCTGATTTTCCAGCATGAAAATGAAGCCATTTTTGTTTTTCTAGAATTATTTTATCATTGCTGTCACTTTGTTTGTGACCTCGGCGCAATCCAAAGAAGCACTAGACATTACATGAATGAAGATGGAGGATTGGGTGGGGCATACCTGCCTGCAGTATGCCACCAAGTCAAACCCTCAACATGTCATCAGAATCAAAAATTTCAGAAGACAAAGCTCTTTCTTGCACATCTTTTCTTTTGTGCGTGTCTGAATGTAAAGGAGGAAAAAAAAAAGCCTTTTGCAACTTTTCCATAACATATTTATTCCTGACTGCTGCCTTGTGCTACTGTAAACCGCCCAATGAAATTTCCAACGCACGATTATGTCCATGTTGGGTCCAACAAGATGCAATTTGTGCAAACTCACTGCTGGAGAAGAGGCACACATTGGACAATGAGGCGGATACACAGAAAATCACTGCCATAATGCAGTGCAAAAAGAGGTCAACCTGAAACGGCAAACAAAGTGCACACTGGCATGTCATTCTACAATATTTATAAAACGTGTACTTAAGCAAGCTTTGTCGTACCCCCGGCTGCTCATGGACAAGCAGGCAGGCACACGTGTGCAGTGAATATTTCATAGACGAGGACTGGTTTACAGTTTGAGATAGGACACGGCATGCAGCTGACATTAAAAACCAATGCCGTGCCGAGTATTTTTAACAACCCGGCGAAATGGGAGCTGAACTGGCCGAGGAAAGATTTGCGCGACTTCTCAAAATCTTCGCGATCTGTGGCAATCCAGGTGACGCTTGCGGAGCTGTACAAAATGCCAGCGGGGTCCACGCTCGTAAATTAGGCCATTGAGGCACTTGATTATGCATGCAAGGTCGGACATATTAGTTCCAGGATTGTCCACGTGTTTGTAGCTCACAAATGAGCACCATTTCTGGTACACCTCCTGTTCCACTCATTCTCCACAGTGTAGAGCATCGTGCGCCATCAAAAGTGGAATCTCACTCGGTCAACTTAATTCATCGGATTGGCTGGAAACGATATGGCTTTGTTCTTTCAGGATTCAAGCTAGATGCATTCAATTTGAATTCAAATGAATCACAAAATAGACAAAATATTAACTTGAAACTGCTGCACGTGTACATATGTAAATATCCCTTTCAGGTTTTGTTTACTTAGTAAAAGTGTGTCTGTCCTCTCTCCAGAGAGTGTTGCGCACATTTTGTTTTGTGAGGTGTTGTGGTCTCTTTCAATGAAGCGTAGGCGGTTTACATTCTAAATGCTTAAGCTGCTAATTTTCCTATTAACCAAAAATGAAGAAGCTGTTTCAATTGAAGATGTCAAATGTGACTGTCGGTAGTAATGAAAAAAAAATGTAAATAGTCTGGAATTATTTTATAAAACACTCTGTTGCCTTTTCTGTGTGCGCTGAAATCGGGAAATATTGAAAATCCCTAAGGTTATTTATTAATGGGGTGGATATTTGAAGGTTCCTGAATGTGTGGTGTCGTGCTAAATGCCCATACCGATGCATACTTTGGACATATTTTGAGATTTTATTTGCGGAAATTGGCTCTTGTTGTGTAAAGAACATGGTAAGGTGGGAGGAAATATTGATCATCACTCCGTATTAAAATTTAGCATTGCCATTGTCTTATACATACAATATATCTCACACACACATATATACAGTGTGTGTGTTATATATTTCAACTTCTTAGTTATTGTCACTGTGTGAAGTTTAATTTTGAGGCAAAACTACACATTTAATGTTTCAACAAATTGAAACTTAAAATGTGTCTGACATGAATACTTTGAGCTTACTTTTACATCTTGGCTCCCATATACTGTAGTCAAACTATACATCTGTTATTTCATCTGTTCATAACTGCGTCTTTTTAAGAGAAAGTGCTGCGTGCAATTAAACCTTTTTGTTTTGTTTGTTTTTTGAGTGATGACGATCACAATTTGTTGTGGATTGTTAGGTTGTTTTTTTTTTTGTATGACTCTGTTTTTCCACTGTGAAAAGTCAGGCACATGTGCTAAGTTGTAAAGCAGAATGTGTCAACTTGTCCATAGTTTACATTGCTTGTTGATTGCTAGTATTCTTTGTCAAGTTATGTTTGTCTTTTTTTGAAACAATTCATGAAGTGTCACTGAAATACACTTGTTGTGTGTGTTTGTTTTGTTTTTGCCAGATAAAATTTCTGCTATAAAAGGTGTCAAAGCTTTTACTGCATCTGTGAAACTGCTTGTTTTAAGCTTCGGGTCAGGAACCAGGTCCCATATTGTGTGTGATGGTATGCATGGCATCTCCATCACTATCTAACCATCGTCTCATTGATGGTGAACTCCATGCAGAGGGTGATAAAGATTCTGCAATCGGTGCCAATCATATATCCACATTCTTCAGGTGAATTGACATTGTTACTTGTTACTGATAAGACTTCGATCATCCAAAGAACACAGAACAAGAGTCTCTAAACCCATAAACCTCCTAGTTGCCAGTCACTGCAGACAATCGGTTATTCAAACTTTTATTCACATCTATGGACAAAGAGTCATCAATGAAACCAACATGCATGTTTGTGGTATGCGGAAGGAAGCTTTAGTACCCATAGAAAATTGATGTAAACAAGCAGACGCCATACAGGAGCGCCTGAGCTGACATTCAAAGCCAGAACTTTTCAACTGTCCGCAAGATGTACTTACCACTACTAGCTCAACATGCTCCCTAAACAGGCTTTGCAATTGTATAAAATGTATTGGCGAGAAATTCACATCGTTATTTTAGGTGATTTCACATAATGTAAAAGGGGCGTCGACACCCACAATTTTATTTTATTTTTTTTACATTAATATGTTCCATGCGGCCCCACTAGTCGAAACACAGTATTGTGATTAATATTCATTCATTCATTTTCCAAACCGCTTGATCCTCACGAGGGTCGCGGGGGGTGCTTGGAGCCTATCCCAGCTGTCTTCGGGCAGGAGGCGGGGGACACCCTGAATCGGTTGCCAGCCAATCGCAGGGCACACAGAGACAATCAACCATCCACGCACACATTCACACCTAGGCGGAGCCATTTTTATCCATCTGAAAGGGCGGCCATTTTGTCACTTGGTGTCAACTGAAAATGATGTCACAGGGCTCTGGTCACACCAATCACTGCTCAACTGTTTTCTGAATTTGATCACGTGATATCCGCAGGCTGAGTCTTGATTGGTCGAGCAACCATGATGTTATTTAAGGGCCCAGTCCCAATTGTCCCTCAATTGCGCGTTCCCTTTTGAAGGTGTGAGTGTTATAAGTCCGGTCCTTGGGAGCTCCAAACCAACCTTTTGTAGATCTTTCCCTAGTTGCAACACACCTGATTCAAATGAGGCATTGCTGATGAGCTGATCATATCAATCAATCGGGTGTGGTGGAGTTTGGGAAACATCTAAATGAGGCTGGATTGGGAGTCCTGAGGACTGGACTTGGAAACACCTGGTGTAAATTGTCCCAGTACTCCAAAATGCTGTGTCATCCCGCCCACTTTGAGGCCTTATTCCACACGTCTGCTGAACTTGCATTGATGCTAACTCAAGCCAAAGCATATTACCCACAAATCATTGCTGATTTGACCAAAAAATAGCAGGAAAATTGCAACATTTGGTGGACTTCCTTTGCAAGTGTAAGTACTGTCTTGAATTCTTACATATTTTTATCATTTGTATACATATCATTTCAGTTGAAATTTTACAGTCACATATTTTGTCCTAAGACCTTATGCGCACATGGCGCAAATAATGCATCGCAAATCCAGGCCTGGAGCCATAGCTGTCATCGTCTGTGAAGCCAAGCCCGAGTTTTTACTGCAGTTTTAATATCATTTTAGCAGCAAAATTGCCAAAACAATAACCGGTGCTGCCATGTTGGATGTCTCAGATTTAACACAGTGGTACAAATCGATAACTGAACACCCACTGTCCCAATTCTGCAATTTTTGCACACTCATAACCTGTTTTCTCGAACACTGTGTGCACTTCTACTATAGGTGTTGAATGAGGAGTGGAAGGTTCTGGTACAGCAAGTGGCAAAATGGCTACCCCCATCAGCATACTGTGTTTACGCTAGTAGGGCCGCATGGAGCATATTGTTCAGAAAAGTTTGGCGTTGACTTGTCCTTTTAAAAAGATTTGTGTGCAGTCATGAAACCAAAATGTCACAGAGAGGTAACACTCGATTCTGCAGACACGCTGCACGTTTTACCAGTTGGAATTGCTGCCTGCATGTGTGCTATGCTGTTAGTCTGGATCCGGCATCCACATTCCACAACCGATTGTTATGCCACTAGAAACAATTGACAAGGTTTTTTTTTTTTTTGTTCGTTTGATTTTTTTAAATCAGTCGACTTTATTTGAACGTTATGCACAAATGGCACCGTGCATAATTTAGGTGCAATGCCAAGGCTTTGCATCATGCAACATCCATGTGGTATGACACATCCTAATGAGATTGTGATGTCGTTCCCAAGAGACAATGGGCAGATTCAACACATGCTACACCTGCACCGCCCGCCCTCATCCTCCTCACCTCATGTCGACGATGACTTCCCATTGGCTGGCTGGCTGCAGGAGTGGGAGGAGACGCATCTCACGCCACTGCATCATCAACGTGGCTCGGGAGTGTCTACAAAGATGAAACAGTTGAAGGTTTGGATGTATGTGTCAGCTTCCTAACAATGGTACCAATTGTTCTTATGAGAAACTCACAATAGATGTCTGCTTGGCAACCAATCAAGCTCCCTCACCTGCACTGGGGAGTAAATATGCTGTTTATTAACAGTTTATTAGCCATATGGTCATAATATACCGTATCAGCGGCAGGTGGTGAATGCTATTTCTACAATGGTTCCCAAGAGATGCTTTTAATGGAATGATTCTCATAATGTGGCTCCTTGCGGCATACAGTTCAGTTGTATTTAACTTTTTTAACAATAAATACAACAATATGTTGTCTTTTAGTATTTTATTTTATCTTTCTGTGCAACATTTTATACTTTCATCGTTATTCAATTGTCATTTTTTTCTTATAGTTAGGCGAAGCATTTATATTCATGCTTCATATTGTTACAGTGGCTTACAAAAATAACAAATATACCTTTTAGCGATAAAACCTCTATTTGTGAAGCAATGGTGCAGAAAGAGGTGTTATCGGCTAGTATCGGTTTCACAATGATGCACCACACTAACTTAGCTTGTCTCACCTCGGCTGCTTTTAACAATGCATTCTTTGACTAAATCGACTTCAACGCTGACTTCTCTTCCGCTTCACACCTATTCTGTTTGTCCTTGGACAACATTCCTGTTCTCTTTTTAATTTAATTTTTTTTTTTTATTGTTCTTGTGTATTGATTTTGAGAGATCATTTAAGAGCAGCTTCTTGGCAGTAGCCACACCCAACAAATAAAATAAAACACCTAACTGTGATTTAATTAAAAAAATAAAAAATAAGACAGCTTTTGCTTGAAAAGGCAAAAGTAGAGATTTAAGATTCGTAAAAGGCACCGCATTCCCAATTCTTTAAAATTAAATCAAATGAAATAAAATTCCGAATTGTTGTTTCATTTTTGAAAGGCAAAAGATGAATCATGTTTTGCATTTTTGCGAACAAATATACTGCCCCTGCCAATTCTGTAAAATAAAGGTGAAAATGAAAAAAAAAAACACGACTCACTATTTCAATTCAGAAGTCTTTAATCAATGTGTGTTTGTATATGTGTGCGGGGAGGGATTTCTTATTTTGTTACTTTTAATTGGGAAAACACTCTTGCTACCGCTACTCTTCTGAGCACTAGTTTAATGTGTAATCCGTGAATCTGATGGCTCACGTTCACAGCGTGCACATTGTCTGTTGTTTGATGTCTAGATTATCTCCAATGAGCAACAGCCAAACCCATGTAGACACAAGGAGTGAGTGAGTGGGAAAGGCATCCATCTGGGCAAACACTCATGCACCTTTTTATTTCTTTTTTTTTTTTTTTTACAGCAGGGTACTGTTGTTGCCTCACTCCACATACTACTGATAAGGCGCCATCCCAGTTACATGGATGAAGTCCATGCTCCGGATTTACATATTTACATAAATAAAGATAAAGTAAAAACATATTTTTCATGTTTAACCACCTTACTGGTGGTTAAACATGAAAGATAAGAAAAACCTTTATTTGTCTCACAATGGAGAAATTCAATGGAGAAAGAGAAGCCAAAGGGGAACAATCAACAATAAAACTGAGTTTATATTGAATGCAAAGGCGGACAAATGTATTTTCGTCATGGGCCATGTCAGCCATAGCTGATGCTAGCAACTAGTGCAAGATAAAATGTAGCGTCAATACAGTCTGATTATGCTATAAACACGAATAATGTCATTTATTATGAATTTTGCTGAAACTCAAGATGGTTAAATGCCGTTGGAAGTTGCGTTTGTGTCGCTTTAATTCTTTTTTTTTCTCCTCTTAACAAATTACTATCCATTCGTTCTGCTATCCAGAAGCTGAGCTGCATTGTGGTTGTTTACAGACTAGTTGTGTGAGGGCCAAGGCAGTAACATTCCCCTTATCTTGAGTGTGGGAACACTAATCGACCATCCAGCTGGAGCCTTTTCCTGCCCTGGACTGGTCGAAAGGCAAGCCACATGGTATAGCATCCCAAGTGAACCTGCTGCTTGCACCAAACTCGGGCGAGTGTACCACTGCACTTAAGCAACACACAAATAATCGTCCCATCATCAGGTTTTAAAATCAAGCCTTTGGGAGGCACATCCAGCTCTCCCCATAATTTTATGTTGCATATGCATGAAGCGCGCGCGCGCGTGTGTGTGCGCGCGCGCGTGTGTGTGCGCGCGCGCGTGTGTTTGCGCGTGTGTGGAGAGTGATATTTTTTGCTTGTTGACTGCTTTGAATCAAAGTTACTCGTGTTATTTGTGTGCCCGCAGCGTTCTCTAGTGGCTAACTGGAGCAGTGAACTCCCGTCTGAGGCCCAGGTGAGCCTGGTCAATGTTTCACCTGGATACGATGACGTCGCGAGGCGTTCAGGGAAGCGCAGCCTTTTCGAGCAGCACGTCCAGCCAGCATTGCTTCGATGTGGATATTTTTTTCAGTTATGAGATCGATTTACTCACAGCTGTGTACTCGGATTTGAAACTTTAAACTATTTTGCGCGTTTTCGTGAACTATGTCTCTCTCGGCTGTGTTTGTGTTGGATCTGAAGGGGAAGGTAAGATTACATATGTCCTTGTTTTTTTTTTGTGTGTGTGTGTGTGATGTCAAACTTTCAAACGATACCAAAGTGACGAAACGTTCTTAGTCTAAAGTGTACCTTTTATGCCGTGGATGTCACTTTAACTGTTAAATATTAATGGCGCAGTTAAAAATTAATTAAGCGCTCACGATACTCATTTAACCTTATTTCTCTACTTCCGGGTTGAGAGAGAGGTGTCTGAGGAGAACGCCTGCGGCTGATAAATCTGTTGCTCCTCAGACGTGTTGTCAAATACACATTGGTAATCAAATCTAATAAAAATATAACTGGACGGTCATGTTCGCGCCCAATCTTGTCTAAAGGTCTCATCCTTTATTCGGTGGAGTCTAATAAAGTGATGTGATGTTTTTGTTCCTACATTCAGGAGTAGTCTATACTAAATACAGGACTACTCAAATTCCAATCTGAGAAGTCCACGAAATTTTGGGTCAGTCGCCGATTTCAGTTTGGTCAGATCGCATGCTGTAATTCTGCAATTCTGTAATATTCAAAACAACGAAAAATACAAACAAAGATAAAGAACACCTTTCTTCTTCTTATAATAATAATAATAATCACACAAAGAACCCTAGGCAAGAAGGAAAATAAATACTTCTAATTTTTCCAGCCCACTAAACCATCTGATATGCTTCTGTGTTCAGGTGTTGATATGTCGCAATTACAAGGGCGATGTGGACATGGCGGAGATTGACCACTTCATGCCTCTGCTCATGCAGCATGACGACGAAGGGCTTACGTGTCCTGTGATGTCACACGGCAACGTTCACTTCATGTGGATCAAACACAGCAACCTCTACTGTATCCTTCACCTGCTTTTGTTCTATGGAGACCACAGAAACTTTCAACTACGATGAGTTATAAATGAGTTCACGTGCGGATCACAAGGTCCAATAAAAGACGCTCTGTGACTTAAAAGTGCCCAAATCCTACAACTACCTTTCAGTATGTAGCAGTACACTTCCACACACTGCAAATGACAACCACAGTCGTAAACACCTTGTTAAGTGAATAGCTCTCTGAAGGTGCCAATGCATCATGACAGCATTTTGTCAAATAGGATACACTAATCCACACTTTCCCCCAATTAACAGCCAGATTTGCGATATCCTTGAATCAGTCCAGCTGGATCTCAGTGACTGACAATATCCCAAATATGTACATTAACTTCAGTAGATCAATGCAAAAAGTGGAATTCATACAGATTCATTCACATAGAAAAATAGGTGTTTTGTATGGATTGACAGTACTTTGCTGTGTACCATATGGTGTGTTTCGAGTACGTAGTTGTCTTTGTGGTAGGTAGCCAGCACTGTGTAAAAGCTCCTTGACTTGATGTTCCTGCAGTGGTGGCCACAACAAACAAGAACTCTAACGCCTCACTCGTCTACTCCTTCCTCTATAAACTTGTCGAGGTGAGCGCATTTCCTTTATTATTTGGTTTATCTGTTTGTTCTTTTTCCAGTCACATTGGAAATTACCGTAACCAGAAAAGTGACTCATTGCACAGTTATTTTGTGCTAACTGCAGGTGTTTACCGAGTATTTTAAGGAGCTGGAGGAGGAGAGCATTCAGGACAACTTTGTGGTCGTCTACGAGCTCCTGGACGAGTTGATGGATTTTGGATTTCCTCAGACGACCGACAGCAAAATCCTTCAGGAGTGAGGCTCAGCCAGACATACGTAGATAATCTACCGACTAGAATTGCACGACAAATGCAGTGGTCATCTTGTCTTTTTGTGTAGATACATTACACAGGAGGGGGCCAAACTTGAGGTGGCAAAGTCGAAGGTGCCGACCACGGTCACCAACGCTGTTTCCTGGAGGTCTGAGGGTATCAAATACAAGAAAAATGAAGTCTTTATCGACGTCATCGAGTCCATCAATGTGTTGGTGAGTTTCTATTTCAACAAGCCAAATTATACAACTGAAAATTAAAATGTAAGCACTTTTTTTTTTGTGGGGGGGGGGTGAATTATAGTAGTTTAGGGGAATTCAAAAGTTGAGGGTTCTAAACTCGGCCATGGCCTTCCTGAAGTTTACATGTTCTTCTTATGCTTGTGTGATTTTTTTTTTTTTCGGGCTACTCTAAATTGTCCATGTAGGTGTTAATGTGAGTCTGATTGGTTGTTGGCTGGTGACCAGTCCAGGGTGTACCAAAGACAAAGTCCAAAATTTGGGGTGCTGGCAAACTCGGACTTGGTTTTCAGCAATTACTGGATGTGAAATGAATCACTAAGACAGCTTTTTGCCAGCTGAAAAACAAACACACAACCAAATTGAAAGGTTGCATGTTGCCAGCAGACCAGGAGAAATCTATCCAAGCTTTTATCTCCAGTGGACTTGATTATTGTATTAGGCACCATCAAAATCATGCCACCTTGCTTCGAGTATTTTATAAGAAAAAGACTTACTTTAGAATAGGAATTGGCCCTCCAAAAAGGATTTTCCCATGCTTATCCTGTGTTTAATGAGTTTCTATTTTGACCCTAACTGAGATAAATTAACTTTTGTACCGTAATTCTAATATCCTGAGATACACATTTTCTTTTTTTCAACTTTGTGTATTCAGGTGAATGCAAACGGCAGTGTGATGAGCAGCGACATTGTGGGCAGCATCAAATTGAAGACTATGCTGTCAGGGATGCCCGAACTGCGACTCGGTCTCAACGACAGAGTGCTCTTTGCGCTCACCGGACGTACGTACGCCGCAAAATGGCCATTGCGAATCCGCCGTGGCGAATTATTTGACGGTTTTCGTCATGTGTTTAGGTGACAAAGGCAAGACGGTGGTGATGGAAGATGTGAAGTTCCACCAATGTGTACGGCTGTCACGCTTCGAGAACGACCGCACCATCTCCTTTATTCCGCCGGATGGGGAGTCTGAGCTTATGTCCTACCGCATCAATACCCACGTTAGTCCTTTTCACAACCTAATATCACACACTATGGTGGATCTCCATTTTGTTTTGATGAAGAAAAAAAAATTACCCCCAGGAAATGGATACACGTCAAACTGTAACCATCATATTTTATTTCTCTGTATTATATTCAGTCGATTTATTTGAGTAGAAAAGTGCAAAACTGCACCGGAACTACACTCCCATTTCCATTTGCCGTCCCATTCAGGAAACATCAAGCACATACATATACAAAATACAAAACAACAATTCTTTTTGAGATTTTATTTATCTGAACAGGCATTTTAAAGCAACCTATTATCATTCTGAATGGCCTTACAAAGTCAGTAAAAAAGCAATAAAACACTCGGAACTTCAGGGACCAAATGGCAACGTAATTGGCAGGTGCGTCGCAGATGCCCATCAAGCATCTCAATTTTTAATACTAATAATAATCGCAGCTTAGATTCAAATAGCAAACAGACGCTTAGTGATATTTTTATGGGTTGTCAAGCTCAATATACACACAGCACACTTTTTTAAATTCAATGATATTATTCTTATTATTACATTTGGCATAGTAGTGGAAAAAGTTAACCTACGGTTTACTGTAATAAAAACGTTTTTTAAAAATGCAGTTGTGCGATCCTGCCCGGTGGTCCAGTGGTTAGCGCATCGACCTCACAGTGCGGCGGTCCCGGGTTCAATTCCAGCTGCAGTTTCCTCCCACATTCCAAAAACATGCATGGCGGGCTGACTGGACACTCTAAATTGTCCCTAGGTGTGAGTGTGAGCGCGGATGGTTGTTTGTCTCTGCGACTGGCTGGCAACCGGTTCAGGGTGTCCCCCGCCTACTGCCCAAAGATGGCTGGGATAGGCTCCAGCACCCCCTGTGACCCTAGTGAGGATTAAGCGGTTTGGAAAATGGATGGATGGATAGTTGTGCTTTCAGAACAATTTACAAGGGGTATGGTGATTCTACTTTGAATAGTTTTTTTTTTTTTTCATATTCTTCTCTGACTCGCTTAGTCTTTTGAAAGGTGTTGCAAATAAAGCTAAAGGAAAAGCCGCAAATGCGCGCAGACTAATAATTCGTTGATGCACGTTGAACTGCACTCTTGGGACGTATGCCAGCATCTTGAGTGATTTGACGGTTATCCAAAGAAGATGCAAATTTTTCTGCAAATATTTTGGTTAAATTGGTAAGACCTCTTGGTCGCTCAACTTCAGAGGTTCCCCTGTCTTATTTACGACTCAACACTGATAGGTTGTTCATGTCTAATGACACTCATTTTGCATGGAGAATAACAACCAAAATTGTTGCAACGACTTCATATTCAATTGACATAACTTCACCGTATCAGCATTTGTTCAACAATTGATTCCACTTTTTTTTTTTAAACCGAGGATGATTTGTAGTTGTTACATTTGGGTGCTCGCTCGCCAATGACGAATACCAATACTTGATAATGACATTACATCCTGTCATATTGATAAAATTGTTTTTAAAAATGTTTCTTATTTAAATGTTTATATTGCAATGTCAATGCTGTTCTCCTTCTGTTGCGTTGGTCATTACGTGCTAGTGAACGCTAAGAAGCCTTTTGTAAGATGAAGCTTGGTGTGTAATTATTTTAATTCTGTGTTAGTTTTATGGTAAAGGTCTTCTTTTTGTCTATCACTCTTTTGATGTTGACGTGTTCAATTGTCATCTGTCATAGGTGAAACCGCTGATATGGATTGAATCAATCATTGAGAAGTTCTCTCACAGCCGAGTGGAAATCATGGTGAAGGTGCGGAGCCTGAAACTGTTTCAAAAGTTTGCTGAGCTCGTCATGAAAAGCTTTCATTTTCCATGTTGTGCTGCGTCATTATTGTTTTGTCATACTTTAGGCAAAGGGCCAGTTTAAAAAACAATCTGTGGCAAACAACGTGGAGGTTCGAATTCCTGTCCCCAGTGATGCCGACTCTCCCAAATTCAAAACCAGTACAGGCAATGCCAAATATGTACCAGAGAAGAATTGGGTGGTGTGGACCATCAAATCTTTCCCAGTAAGAAATATCTTTGACCTGATTTTTTGTGTACCGGTATATGTTTGTGTTTTCGTCGAGAATTATTTCTTGATTTTTGTTTGTTTGTTTAAAAATTAAAACTCTACTTACTTTTCCTTGCATATGGCTAGCATTGGGCATTATCCATGCAAACCCCAAATCACCAATTTCAAAAAAAAAAAACAACAAAAAACAGCATGTTTGTAGAGCTGCTGACAAAGACATAAGCCCTTTTCTACACTTAAGATTAGTCAGTCATTTATAAAGATGACAGACCCGTGTGAGGACCGACCAGTAGTATACTGTGTATTAAAAATATGAAATGCTCCAAATTTGGACATCAAAGGTTTGTACCTGACAGTGATGATGTTTTATTCCAGTTTATTTATGTTTTCTTTCAATTTTGCTCTCACAAAAACTTTGTCCATCTCTGTAGGGAGGCAAAGAGTTTCTAATGAGGGCCCACTTTGGTCTACCCAGTGTGGAGAATGATGAGCTCGAGGGCAAACCTCCCATTACTGTCAAATTTGAAATCCCTTACTTCACAGTCTCTGGAATACAGGTATGCTGTTTAATTGCTATAAATTGCCTGAGTGCGAAGTAGCGCACACTCGCGAAGCATTTTGGCGTGGGTTGGGTGCCAAGTCATGTGCATTGAATTCGGCCTGACAGATGAAATGGCGTGAAAATGTAAAATCAATTACAGACTGTGTGTTTTGAACAGGTGCGATACATGAAGATCATAGAAAAAAGTGGTTACCAAGCCTTGCCGTGGGTCCGTTACATTACGCAAAGTGGAGGTAATTGAGTATTTTATTTGATTTATTATTGATAATAGTCTATCTGGACGTGCAATGTACTGGACAAAGTATATGCTCACTGTTTGAGTTTTTATCATGTGTAGTACACAAGCATGATAATATACTCCATATCAGTTAAAAAAAAAAAGATATAGCCCTCTGTATGTATTGAATAGGAGGATAGCGTTTAGAACAGGGGTAACCAAGCTTTTTGGAACTGAGCAATACTTCTGGGCTACTGAGGAGTGCAAAGGGCTACCAGTCGAGGTGTGTAATCAAACAATAAATTGACAAGTAATCACTAAGTTAATTCGCAACTATTTTGAGAATTGATTCATCATTTTGAGTCATTGTTTTCCTTAAAATGTTTGAAATTCTTTGATTTTAGCCTCACAAAAGACAACAAATATAAATAAGACATTTGCAAACATCTGCTCTTACTTTGGAAAACAAACAACAAACAATTCAACACTTTCGCCTGTTTTCTACATGTTACAGACCAGTCACCAACCTGGTTGGTGACTCCTGTGTTAGATATTAAGATATTCAGCCAAATATAATGAACATTTTTTTTTCTTTGTTTCCTTTTTTTTGTTTTAGATTACCAGCTGCGGACCAATATGTAAAGGAAGAAGAGCAGTAATACTAGTAATCCCATGAACTCATGGACAGAGAGACTGCCTTTTCAATTTCAGCTGAGCTATTTAGTGTCTCTGATCTTGATTATTGAGAAGGAAGTGGATTTTAATGATGTAATGAAGTGGATTTTAATTATTTTGAATAGTGAAAGCTTCTAAAAACAAATAAAGCACCAGTTTATTCAAATTATTCCGATGGTAATCAGTTCCATTTCCCTTGAACTACTGGACAATGAGGATGTCTCAATTTCACCTGAGCTATTTATTAATGTCGTTGATATTGATTCTTGAAATCTATGTGGATGGGGAGATTTGTATTATTCTGGGTGTTAAACCTTAATGAAAAAAAAAATCAACATTTTTCCATGATTGCTTGTCCTCATTAGGGTTGCGGGTGAGCTGGAGGCTCACAGATCTGCTTTTGGGTGAGAAGCCAGGGTACAGGTCGCCAGTCAATTGCATGGCATACACTGACAAACAACTATTCATATTCGCATTCAAAAAATTTTTTTTTAATGATTCCAGTTGCCATCAGTACCGTTTTGGTGGTATCGCTTCATTTCATGCTACCCTGAGTTTCCAACACATATTCTATTCGGATAATATTGCAGCTTTGCAGTATTGTATTTTTTTTTTTACTGGTGGCATTCCAGATGCTTGTCTTGTGTAAAAGTCCAGAAATGAATGAAGTTCCTCCACAAACATTAACGTACACGAATCGGCCGCTTACTTCAAAACGGGTTCTGATTGGCCGACTCCCACAGTTGCCACGGTGATAGTGTAGTAACGGATCCTCGGCCCCGCCTCTTTACCATATATGACAAGACCCCACCCTCTTAGCGAGCCGTGATTGGTCGACGCGTGCTCCTCTTCACTGTTTGTAAATTGTACGCTCGAGACGTATCTGTGTGGCACTCAGCGCGCAAATGTATTTTCCGAACGTCTATAAACATTTACCGGTCGTCTTATATTTCATTAATAATCGTGCTTGAGGACGTACGACGAGGAGAGCTCGGCGACGTCGACAACCCCAAAACAAGCCACCAAGGTAGGCTTTTAAACCCCCTCTTCGCCGCTCTCCTTTATGTTAGCCGTTAGCCTGCGAGCTAATCGCAGTCAAAAGATTCCGTTGACGTGCCACTGCCGCGATAGGGACGGAAGGAGCCGAACCAACGTTATCCTCGGACCGAGTTTCTCCTTTTTTCTGAGACGTCTCTCCGTCCTTCCTGGTCTGCTCTCCAGAGAGCAGACGTGAAGACGAGGCCGGCATGGTTCAGATGCACGGCGCCCGGGGGTTGACGGGAGCGGCGGCCAGGGGGAACCTCGGCGAGGTGCGGAGGATCCTGGAGGAATGCAGGCTGCATCCCGATACTGTCAACGAGTTCGGCAGGACGGCGCTCCAGGTAAAGTGCAGAGCGTGCTGGCAGTTTGGAATAAGTACTGCGTCTTTTCCATATCATAGTTTGAGCGTTTATGTGTTGTCGTTGATATCTAGTTTAAGGTCCACGTACTAGCACCCCCTTTTGTAACGAAAATCTGAAACAATATAGTTTCTTCTGTTCTTATAGTTGATAGTTTTACAGTCTTTTGCGAGCAAACTCACTTGCGTAAAAATATTGACGACATTCCATTGGATGAAGTTCTACAAAATGCCCTTATAGTCTGAACAAAAGAGCAAAAAAAATATGTATTTAAGTTGATGTGGA
The DNA here is from genome assembly GCA_901007745.1 of Hippocampus kuda. NCBI lineage: Eukaryota > Metazoa > Chordata > Actinopteri > Syngnathiformes > Syngnathidae > Hippocampus > Hippocampus kuda. The sequence goes on along the minus strand of CAAKHF010025945.1, from coordinate 19,350 downwards.
CCGAAAGATTCATGTGACTGATGCAATAATTCCACATTCTAATCCATTGTCTGAGTCCTGAGACTCTAGACTACTCTTTCTATTCTCTATAGCTTGTTCTCATTAGGGTTGTTTGTGAGCGAGAGCCTAATCAGCTGACTTTGGGCAAGAAGCAGGAGACCCTGTACTGGTCGCCTGACAGTGGTGCAGGGCACAAATGGACAACCAGCCGCTCACATTAACATCTTTGGACAGTTTAGTGTTCTCAATGAGCCTAATCTATGCCAATGGGCGTGTGTACATTGAGTACACCTCCACAAGATGAGGAAGCGCATGCAAACTCAAACATGAAAGCTGCAACTGAAATTTGAATCCAGAACCTGAGAACTGAAATGCAGACGTGGTGACTTTGCTACAGTAGTGACTCAATGGCAAAGACTAAATCTGTTACCAGAGTCAAAATGTAGCCACCATAAAATAGTACAGGTCATATTTTAAAGTTTTTACTTTACACTGGTTAGCAGCAAATTATAATCAAGAGATGGCTTTTTGTGTCCATAAATGTATTTTCGATGCAAATTTCAAAATAGTCTTGACTTTTTCTAGCATATCGGCTTTTTGAGACATTTTCATTTTCTTGTTTTTATATTTGACGTTGTGCAGTACTGAATTTACCCTGAGTTGTAATAAAGCCAAGACGTTTCCCCCCCACCAAAAATCCACATTTTGCTAAATCTAATCCGTCATTCATAAATGTTACGAAATATATTTTATATTATTATTATTATTATGAGTTTTATTCTTAGCATTGTTATTATTGACCCCATGGGCTCGAGAAAATGAGGGCAAATTCAGTGCAAAAAAAGAAATCAAAAAGAGTTGAGTTGCATCTCTGATTTTATATGCTTTGTGGCTTGATGCATTAGGTTTATTGAATTGTCCATGGGTGTGAATGTGGGCGTGAACAAATTACTGGTCTATATGTGCCCTGCAATTGACTTGCAACTATCTGAGAGTGTGCACCAGTAATTGGTTTAATATGTTTCGTATTTTGGCCTGTTGGTCCCCTTGGTTCTGTCAGTGCTCGAGAAGAGACAAGAGTTGTGGCAGGTCGACTCTGTGTGATGACGCAGGCACTAAAAAAAAAAAAGGTGGAAAGAACACCTCACGCAGTGTTGTTTGTTGCGCAGGTGATGATGATGGGCAACACCAGGGTAGCCCGCCTGCTCCTGGAAAGAGGAGCCGATCCCAACGTTCAGGACGCGGGCGGCACAGCTCCGGTCCACGACGCCGCCCGCACGGGCTTCGTGGACACGCTGAAGGTCCTGGTGGAGCACGGCGCCTCGGTGAACGTGGCGGACCACGGCGGCGCCCTGCCCATCCACTTGGCCATCCGAGAGGGCCACCACCGCGCCGTGGAGTTCTTGGCGCCGCTCTCCGACCTGGGCCGCGCCAACGCCCGCGGGCAGACGGCCGTTGACGTGGCCCGGGCGGCTCACCGCCCTGACATGATCCGTCTGCTGTTCGCTCACATCCATTCGTAGTTTGGGCCACGCGTCTTCCTTTTCCTGTTCAAACCTGGTGACTTGAATTCATTGGCATCTATGTAAGTTTTTTTGTGTTTTGTTCTTAGCTTGACGTTCAGACATGATGCACTTGTTATGTGGTCATGGCAGCTACTTTTCAGTTGGTTCTTTTGCACAGTGCAATGTAGGCACCTTATTTACAAAAACATATTTATCTCTTTGAATTGGGAGTGCACATTAGTTTGATCTCCTCCCAGTGGTTTGTGTTTATTTGTAACAATGATTTGTTTGTCTTGTTTTTTTTTTTTTAATGTTATAAAACTTGAAATGAATTTACACTCCTCGCATGAAATTAGATGAGTTTAGACCTTAAATTATTTATTGTTGTTGATATAGCAGTGATGATTCTTTGAATTTTTTTGGGAAATGTTATTTATACTGAGAGTACTTTTAATACGCAAGTGGAAGAATTCAGTTTGTTGTTTGAAGATGAAAGCACAAAATAAAGGAACTTTTGAAGTCAAAACTGCGCTGTGAGCTGCATATACTGTGCATGTTTCACTTCAGTTCTTTAATAACCTATACAGAATAAGGACAGCAAAACACCAATACCAAAATGAGAAGTACTCACTGCAGGCTTTCACTTGTGTAGCTCTTTTCCACCTGCAAGGCACTCAGAGCGCTTCACACCGACTTCTCCTCCACCACCGGTGACGCGGCATCACGAGCGACTGGGCCTTCGGTGTTTTTGCTTCAGGACACTTTGACATGGTCACAAGGGCCTTGGGATCGAAACCACAACCTCTGCGTTGGGAGATGACCAGTCTACCCCTGAGCCACGAAAAAAGATGTTTCTTCCCACTGTGAAGATTTGTCCCAAAGTATCAGTGGACAAGGAGAACCTGATTTGCTTTCTTGGGCCTGTAAGTATACATCAGTACCGGTGACGACCAAAGAGGTGTGCACCTGGCCGCTCGGTAGAACTGCATGACTTCACATTGGTGTCGAGGGCACACTTGGTTGACTGGGTGTGTGTGAACAGGCTCTGGATAAACGGTGTTTGTGGTTTCTTCTGCATGTTGGTCAACACAGCATAGACACGCAACGGAATTGCTCATACAAAATGTTGCCTGCGAGGATACGCCCTGTCAACCGTGTGGGAGCTTGTCGAGGGCGGACAATGGCGAGGATGTGTGTTTTCATTTTGTGTCTGCTAATGTTTTCCAATCTATTTAAAGCCTTTCAGGGACAGCGGTAACTACAGCGGACAGTTTACCATGTTATCAGGTTACACGGGTGCATGAAAGGGTTAATCTATCCAGATTAAGTTAATAAACATTTTTTTTATAAACTGTACACCAGGGGTGCCGATTTCGTCGATCGCGATCGACCGGTAGCTGGCGGACTCATCCCAAGTCGATTGCGAAGGGTGTAGAGGAAAAAACAAACAAATATTTATCTCTGTGGATGTTAGTAATGTACATTTTGTGTTAATGCACACTGCACCCCTATCATCCTATCAGTCTCACTTGCACAAAAAGTATATTAAAAATAAATAAAGCAGGTCACCTTTAACCTACAGCAGTGCGTGAATTGTGCCACCGGAAGTTGTTAGCGCTTAGCTTTCTGCAATTGTAGCTTGCGATCAGAGCTGTTGTGATATAGCTTTTCTTCTTATTATTATTATTATCAGTCAAATTTCATTTTGTGTACATTTCACCAATGGCACTCGCAAAGAATGGCAATCTGGAGGCCGAGAGAAGCATTTTAAAATGGTATGCGTGAGCTACGCTAGTGAGCAGGCTGCTAAAGTGCATCACATGCGTCAGGTCTCCCACAAAGGAAATCCTTTTCACAAACTCATCAACTCTTGTGTCTACTTTATTTTTCCGTTTTGTTCGTCTTTGGGGCCATTATGGCTGTTGCTCATCATGGCATGTGGGTGCAAGGGTGTGATCGGTAATGTGTCGATCGCGGGAGGTTGGTTGATCGAAAAATCGATCCTGGGTCAAAAAGGTTTGGGCGCACCTGCTGTACACCGACTAGCCATTGCACCAGCAAATGGCTGACAAGGAAAAGAAACATAAGACAATTATAGTCACACATTACGTCTGTCTTCTTTTCACAGAAATATCTGCCGAGAACAAGAACGTTCACGTTGAGAGCATTGGGCGCAGTGTACGCCTTTACTGTATTCCTGAGGTATGTTTGCAAACTGATCTGGTCTTACACATGCAAGTCACAACATGACTGTGCTGCAGCCTAGACTGAATACGCATAAACCCAAAGTTCCGGTTTGATGCTGGTGCCACATGATTACATCAATAACAACGATGTCATCCTGTAGTTCCTTGTGGAAGGGGACACATGCTAACTGTGAATAGTGGAAAACATTACAAACCATTAAAGTTTTTTTCTTTTTTTCCACTTGCTATAAAATGCTACAAAGGTCGAAAATGACAAAACAGAATGCAAACCAACCTGCTCTGTAGCATATAATGGAAACAAATATTTTTAAAAAATAGAGCGTTTAAAGTACCACCGCATCTTTCTGACACTTATTGGCTTGTTTTAAATGTCTGCTGTCAAAAAAAAAAAAAAAAAATTCTGGGAGGAGCTAAAACTAAAATAAATATACATATAAAAAATATACATCTTGACAGCTCAAGAAACAAGGCGAGTTACCAAAACAAAACAAGTTGTTTTCTCCAAGACAATTGCTCAGTAGTTTTTGCTCAATGTTGACATTGGTGGAAGTTTGTTGACTTTAAATTTTTTTTTTTTTTTTTGAACAGTGTATGAATTCGGTGTTCTTCCTTTGCCCAGTTGAACAGAAGAACACATCGTGTATTATGTCATGCAAAGAAAAGCTCCCTTCACGGTTCCACTCCGCCTGTTTGCCACCTGAAAGGCGGCAATGTGACACTGTGGGAAACACTCATTCCCCCCTCAACCCCCAAAAGACCCCACGCAGTTAAAAACTGTGCTTAGCTGTTGCAAAGAAAGGCACAAAACAATCAGAACACTGTGTTTCGCTCTTGTATCAAACTTTTGGCCATTTCAAACTGTAAACAAAGAACCAGTCACAATATTATGGCCATTTTACATTGAAACAAACGTTACATTTTTTGGACAGAAATAATCATATTTTACATTAGAAATTAACAAATTTCAACGTAAGTTTATAGGATGGATTTCCTCACCTTTTGGAATTGACAAAGTGGAATGATACTTGGTACACATAAATGTCTATCTCTCTCTTTATCTGTGTGTGTGTGTGTGTGTGATAGAATAGAAAAATGGAAATGATTTTCAAACAGAAAATAACTAAAAAAAGCTTATTTCCCCCTTCAGTTCATTTAAAGATTCACACTTCAAGGTTCAAGTGACCCAGGTTGATGGCCCAATCCCATTGCCTCCCACAACACACACACACACACAAAAAAAATGCAGGCTGGCTCTTTCCGGTGTTCAGAAAATGCCTCCTTTTTGGGTAGAAAAGTTGTCATGTTTTGAAAATAACGATAATATTTTCCTGAAACAAAGTAATAATATTGCCAGGTGAAAAAAAAAATCAAACAAGTCATGTGAAAACAGAAATTTCTTTTTCAATTTGATATTTTGCAGGTGGTGATCAGTTGACAACTCCACCCACAAAGTCGATCCTCGAACTGCAGCCTCGGGTGTCATGGTGCCATGTGTGTGCATGGGACAGACACCCTTACCTTCGAACAGAAAAATCAGGTGTACTGTACACCGCTATCCATGAAATAATTGGGCACATGCAGGTGCTGTGTAAATCCATCCCTAATGAGTGAAGTTGGACTTTTGAATCGACTCAGCTACTCGTCAACCTCGTGCGCACATGCGATGGTAACAACTCCAGCAGGTTTTCCTCCGCGACGAGCCCACTGGTTGTCAACAGAGGACAATCCGCTACCTCCACAGGTAAAGCGTCCAGGCGGTTTCCTTTGAGCTCCAGTCGGATGAGTTGGGCCAAGTTGGCCACCCTGGAGCTAAGGTAGAACAAACAGTTGTTTCCGAGAATCAAAGTCTTTAGTCTTTTACAGGAGAACAGCTCATCCGGTAGGGTCTCTAACGAGTTGAAAGCGGCGGAGAAGAAGTGGAGGCCCTGCAGGATGCCCACCTCGGGTGGGATGGCGGTGAGTTGGTTGTGCGAGACGTCCAGGTGCCTCAGCTTGGTGCAGTAGAACAATCGCGGCGACAGCTTCCGCAGTTTATTCCAGCTGACGTCCAGAGTCTCCAGCATGTGCAGCTTGCTGATGTGATCGGGGATGTAGGTGATCTTGTTGTGCCACAGGCGCAGCGTCGCCAGCCGCTGGCAGTGCTGCAGGCTCAGGATCTCTTCCACGGTGGTCAGCTTGTTTTCTTTCAAGTCCAACTCCTGCAGGTTGCTCAGGCTGAAGACGGCGCTCGGGATACGCTCCAACTCGCAGCCCACCAGCTCCAGCGAGACTAAGTTGGTCAGCTTCTTCAGGCTGCTGTAGCCTTGGATCTTGGTGCCTTCGTTGTAAATGCTCAAACGCTGCAGCTGCTGCGCGACGTCGCAGATGCTCGCCGGGATCTTGGTCAGGTTGGAGCGCAGGGTGAGGGTCCTCAGGGCTGCGAGCTCTCGAAGGGAGTCCAGGGTGGCACTTCGAGCTACCTCGGTGGTGAGCGGGCCGTTCAGATGCAGCTCCTCCAGTCTTTGCAGGTGGTACATCCATTCAGGAACCTCATCTAGACTTTGAAAGCTCAGGCGCAGGTACTTCAAATGTTCTTTGAGGTGGTTTAAGGCGGGCAGCTGGACCTTAGCCTGGCAGTATATCAGCGACAGATCTTGAAGACTCTCGAGCTTAGCCACGCTGGGGGAAATGGAGACGTTTTTAACCTGCTCCAATTTCAGCGACTCGATCTCCGGCAGCTCATAAACCGTATCGGGAAGTCCCGGCAACAGAACCAGGTGGAGCTCCTGCCGGTCATTGGCGTTCTTAGCCAGACGGGCGCGCAGCTTTTTGGCGGTCCACTCGTAGTTGAGGTTGAGCTGATGGAGTCGGCTCTCGCTCACCTCGGACAGAAAGAAAGCAAATCGTTTGGCGTAGAGGTCGTCGTATTGGTCCACCAGGTGGAGCAGGAAGGCAAAATCGTTCTTCACGTCCGGTATGTCGTTGATGCCCGTCTCTAGCCTGACGTGCTCAAAGGAGTAGATCCTCAATGGGCGGTGGAACTGCCAGTACAGTGTGTAGATGCACAAAATCCCGTAGACGGCCACAAAGCAAATGTAGCAATAGGCCAGTTTGGAGAAGAGGTGAGCTTTGTTGTGGTTACAGCAGTAGATGTCAAAACCGGTCAGCTCGGGTGGAACCAAACAGCGCACCACAATTTCAATGTTTGGAGACAGTGCCGCGGTGTAGGTGATGATTAAAAGAAACTTGAAGACCTTGAGGGACGTTTGCAGCACATACATAATGTACAAGATGTCCGCCTCCTCGACGTGAGTTCGGAACTTTTTCACTTTCTCAAACAGGGCCTTAGCCTGCTCTCCTTCTTTTTTATCCAACACGGACGGAGCCGACTGAGACTCTTGAGTCTTCTTATCTGGATTAGACCTGCAGGAGGTGGACCGCTGAAGCAAGGTGGTCTCCTCCTCGTCGGCTCGTCTCTCCGTGGGATCTTTGGATACGGTGTTTCTCCTCCAGCTGACCAACTTTTCCTCGCCCCTTTCCTCAGAAACCTCACTCAAGGCCCTGGTGGTCCAGGGGGAGTCGAAGCATTTTCCCAGGATGGTGACAAAGAGGTCCAGTTTGGAGGATGTCCCGGGGAACTTGAACCAAAAGCTGCTGGTTACCATGAAAATCATGGTGTGGATCACCACCAGGTATGGGAAGTATTTTGCATACCAGTGCACAAAGCGCTCGTAGCAGTAATGGTTGATGAAGACATACTGGTGGATGTCCAGGTCATTCTTGCGACCGAGCACCTCCCGTATGACGGGATGGCTTGGCTTTATATTGAGGCTCTCCCACGTCTGGTTCTTGCCGTAGTTGCGGATGTGACTGCAGTCGATGGCGCTCGGCGTCGGACTGGTCAATGGACTTGGCAGGCAAGCGATCTTGTCTTGGGTGAGCTGAAGAGAAGAGACGGAAGGATTATTGGGTGACGGAGAAGAGCAGCCCTGTCAAAGTAAGTGTCAATATCTAAATTCTGTTTCCACTCTTGCAATTATCGAGCTATTTTCTGATCGCCGACCTCATGTAACGCTTTATGATCTTTATTATGCCGACGGCCCACTGAAAGTATGTGGAAGGTTCACTTAGCCAGTGGTAGCTTCATTGTCTTCATTATCTTTGCCAAAATTTAAGTTTATGATAATGTCATGATTTGGTTTGGGACCAACAGGTGGCACTGTAGGACTCTCCTTGCAGCTGCACACCTGTTGGTCGTTATGTAATTAGTGCTTTAAAAGGACTCCCAGCCCGAGCACTCATTGTCGGGTTTGTTGCTGTTTGCTGCTGTCATGTTTGTTTCAGTCAGGTTTTGGTCATTGTTAAGATTTATCTTCAGTCATGTGTTTGTTTGATACTTTGGACTTTGTTTAGGATTTAGTTTTCTGTGTCTTATCAATACACTTCTTCAAATACACCCTGCTCCTCCCCTCCTACCTGCTTTTTGGGGTCCACCACCACCTCGCAACATGACAGATAAAGACTGAAGATATGCGGGAATCCTACATTCATTTCTAAAGCCTTAGTTAATCTTTCTAAAGTTTATAACGTAATGACTCCAAAATCTAAGAATGGGCAAGTACAAGATGTATTTTCCACCACAGCAGCCAAACCTTACGATAAGGACTTTCCATTTACGAATGGAAAAGTATTCGCTTTATCAAGACTAGTTAAATTATTTCCAATTGAAGTAATGGGAATGTGTTCGAGATATTTTTTCTATCCATCCATCCATTTTCCGATCCGCTTTATCCTCACAAGGGTCATGGGGCGTGCCGGAGCCTATCCCAGATGTCTTCGGGCAGAAGGCGGGGGTCACCCTGAACCGGTTGCCAACTAATCTCAGGGCACACAAAGACGAACAACCATCCGCGCTCACATTCAGACCTAGGGACAATTTAGAGTGTGCCATAAACCTGCCATGCATGTTTTTGGAATGTGGGAAGAAACCGGAATACCCTGAGAAAACCCACGCAGGTCCTGGACCAAAAAAATGCAACCTCCACACAGAGAGGCCAGAGTCTGCACCTCTACACTGTGAGGCTGTTTTTCTACACTTAAATACACTGTATTAAGAAAATCGAATCCAGTTTTTCCACATTCCGCGGGAGGTCACATTCAACTGTGATTTGTACCTTTGCTCATGATCACTTTGTACCGCAATCTACAAAAAACAAAAAACAAAAACAATAGTGTTGAAAAATATGAACAAGAAATATATATACCATATATACAAATATAACGATGGTATTGTTTTGAATTGTACCATTACAATTGTGAAAAGTAAGTTGGACCTCTGGATTCCTTAAGTAAGTACCTGACAAGTTGCGACGTGTTTCCCTTGTGTGTGTGTGTGTGTGTGTGTGTGTGTGTGTGTGTGTCTGTGTCCCCGTCTGTGAGTTTCAGGCAACTCCTCTCTTTCAGTCAACAGAGGGAAGGCATCCATCCATCTATTGTGCTTGTTATCATTCGGGTCGCAAGATCTCAGATAAGTGAGCAAGAGGCGGGAAACACCAGCCAATCGCAGGGCACGTAAAGATATACAAACATTCAACACTCACTTTCATTCACACCATATGGACGATTCAGACGAGAGTCTTCAAATAACCTGAACCTCAAACTAAACACGCAAGCTCCTCAAAAGCTGGAGTGAAGATTCAAACCCACAACCTCCGCGAGGCAGACGTGGTAAACTTCCAGTCGATAATGCCGCGCGGGAGGATACATTACCATGAAATATTCCATTTTTTCAAATGACAGTGAATTCTGGTGTGTGCTATTTTAACATGATGTAGACATGATGACAGACACAAAGCGTGTGAATTTGGTAGAAGAGACAAAATAACGTTTTTAAAACTTGAAATGGATCTGTGAAGCTTATTTGAGCAACAGAAAAATTAACATTCTCTCTCCCTCCCTTTCTTTTTTCATACTATATGAAATGACCTAAATTACGATCGATTAATGGCAGCACATCGGCCTCACAATTCAGAGTTTTGTCAAACTTTCAACGGCGCTTACCTGCAGGGTGCAGCCAAAGACTCCGATCATGAGCATGGCGACACACAGGTACTCGGAGAAAACATCCCACCACGGCTTGAGGACGCGGTACTTGGAGTTTTGCTCGATGCCGATGTTTCGGAATTCTCCCACTGGGATCATCCTGACTGCTGGTCCACACTGAAGGGAAGAAACCGGAGCGAGAATCGTCTTGTGTGTTTCAAGGTCCTGCGGCCCACAGTGACAAATTATGCATTTGTGGCTTGAATACTAAATACTGGACTCTGTGCATGCAGTATTCAAGGAACTGCCTCTTTGTGTGCCCCGATTTTACCTGCCGACCAGAGCGTTTTTTTTTTTATTTTTATGCGCCCTATCCATCCGCTAATATGGACTGGTGACCAATCCACATCTTTGCCATCTACGCATGATTGGGCACTCATTTCTATTCTTTCATTTCGTTAGCTGAAATTACCTTATTTTAACACCTCATGACAGTTAAGACTGTGACTGTTGCCTGCAATTAATATTTCATGACTCAAGTATTAAGATTCTTCTTCTTATTAATATAACCCCGGATAGCTCCGGAACAGACGCGCACGTGTTTGGTGCAACACAAAACCAGGAGGCAGGATCAGGTCAGGTGTATTCCTAGTGGATCAACCAGTTTGACAACAATATGTCAGCCACCAGTTTCCCAGTTTCAGGCACACTCTCAATGTATCTTTACAGTTTGTGCTATTCCATTAACATTCTGGATTGATAACCCCTCATATGATGAGAGAGAAATTTGATGCAGTCCATCTGTTGTTATGTGAGTAGAAGAGGCGTTAAGACAGCCATCTCAGGTGCATGACCTCAAAAAAAAAAAAGTTGCGAAATCACCAACATCTCTTCGAAGTCGTTCAACCTGACGAACGGACACTTTCTGCCCAAGACTCTGTGATTCCGTGATTTGTTTTTCCCAATTCATTGTTACCAATCACGGGCATATTTCAAAACAGACTCATCCAAAATATTGGACTTACCCTGCGTAGTCGACAGGACCTGCAGTGGAATCAGGTAGGTGTCGGGAGGCTGGCTGTCTTCATGGATTCAAAAGAAGAGCGCACTGGTGTCAAGTTGCACAGCAATGCCGCTTACGCGGAATGACGCTTCAAAAAATAAAGGCAATTTGAACAACCTATCCGGAATCAAACACTTCAAAATAAGGTGGTTTTAGAGAAGGGTTAAAGTTGTTAAAGTACAGGAAGTTGTTCGTTTATAGGAAGAATAAGAACTGTCCAATGGATAGTTGTGTGCTTTTATTTCTTATATTATTTTTACAAATCTTTGCCAGGGCGGCACGGTGACCGATTGCTTGGCATGTCCACCTCACAGTGCAGAGGTCCAGAGATCGATTCTGGGCTCCGGTCTTCTGTATGGAGTTTGGATGTTCTCCCCCAGCCTGCATGGGTTTTGTTCGGGTATTGTGGTTTCCTCCCACATTCCAAAAAACATGCTCTGTAGGTTAATGGAACACTCTAAACCAGGGGTGGGCAACCAGTCAGTCGAGATTGACCGGTAGCACGCAAACTGGTCCAAAGCCATCGCAGGGTCTAGAGGAAAATAGATTAAAATAAATGTGTCTATGGGCATGTTATCAATAAATATTTAAATATATTTGTGTTAGTGCACACGACACCCTAAGCAACCTCTCTCAGTTTCACTATCCCCTAAAAAGTATTTAAAAAAAATAAAATATTAAAACAAAGCAGGTCACCTTTAACCTACGGCGGCGCAACCTGCATCACCGGAAGTTGTTAGCGGTCACCAGTCTGCAATTGCAGTTTGCGATCACAGCTGCTGCCTTATGTCTTTTTTTATTTTTATTACTCTCATTCAAATTTTCTTTCATCTGCAATTCACCGATGGCACTGGCAGAGAATGGGAACCTGAAGTGCCAGGAGAAAAACAAATTAAAACAACACACGTGAGCTACGATAGTGACGTTGTTGCACTGAAGACGCAACCAAAGTTCGTCCCATGCCTCAGATCTCGACCAAGGTAAGCGCTGATTCCGTTTTACAAATTCACAAGCTCTTGTATTGACTTTATTTGATTTGTTTCGTTCATGTTATGGCTGTTGCTAATGATTTGCAACAGCCATACTATGGCTGTTACTATGTCATCTGCTAATCATGACATGAGTGTGTGTATGCGTGCACGTGCGGTAGCGTTTCGATCGGGGAGGTCGAGCTTCGGTCAAAAAAGGTTGAGCACCGCCTGCTCTTACTCTTAATCGTCCCTTGGTGTGAGTGTGAGTGTGAATGGTCATGTGTGGCCGGCAACTGGTTCAGGGTGTACCCCTTCTACTGCCTAAAGTCAGCAGGGAAAGGCTCCAGCATGCCCGTACCCCTCATGAGGATAAACGGATTAGAAAATGGATGAATGGATGTTTCCCAGGACAGAGAAGCACTTAAAGGGATCGTTCAATTTCGCTAGCAAGCTCAATTTATGTATTGTTTTTCCAGTAAATCAGGAAACTTATTATTATTACTTTGTTTTGCATAAATCAGTAAATAACTAACTGCCTTCAAAACCGTTTGCACCACAAATAATTTCCTCTGGCCCCTAAGAGACAAAGAGACACTTTACACTGTCACATATCGACGACAAATCACAGCTTTTGAAACAAGGCAATGTGTCAGTGTAAGACATGCCCTTCATAGGGCCCCATACAAATTGCTCTGGATGCCGAGAATGGACCAGGTAAATAACAAAATATACTACATATTGCCATTTATGTTGAAGTGATATTTTATTAGGAATGCAAAATATCTTTTGCTCTTTCATAATTGAGGAGTTTGTTGCGGGGTGGGGTTCCCTGGTTCTCCTTGCCTGGGGTCCAGACAGTTCTAGAAACACCCCTGGAAGGATGAATAGATGCTACATAGTACAGTTGAAAAAGATTCGAACCATGATTTCTTTACGCTGCCACTGAACAAATCGGTTCATTGTGCACCGTTTGTAACTTCGAAACCTCGCACGTCAAGACCATCATAAACTGAGGACATTCTATAATAGGTGGAAGAAGAAAAAAAATCTTTTAAATTTGCAGTCTACATAACCAAGTCCGATGCTGTATATGTTTGCAGATCACTCCAATCGAGTACAGTTTGTCTCCCTCTGTTGGTATCATTTTTCTTTCTCTGACAGATTGAAACTCATTCATTCATTCATTCATCTTCCGAACCGCTTTATCCTCACTAGGGTCGCGGGGGGTGCTGGAGCCTATCCCAGCTGTCTTCGGGCAGTAGGCGGGGGACACCCTGAATTGGTTGCCAGCCAATCGCAGGGCACACAGAGACAAACAACCATGCACGCTCACACTCACACCTAGGGACAATTTAGAGTGTTCAATCCGCCTGTCATGCATGTTTTTGGAATGTGGGAGGAAACCGGAGCACCCGGAGAAAACCCACGCAGGCCCGGGGAGAACATGCAAACTCCACACAGGGAGGCCGGAGCTGGAATCGAACCCGGTACCTCTGCACTGTGAAGTCGACGTGCTAACCACTGGACTACCGGGCCGCCTCAGATTGAAACTGTACAATGAAATTGCGTGTGATGTGCAGTGACCATTCAATTTCCCTATAACAACAGGACACCACGCAATACAAGAAACATTTTACTATACAATTATTGTACATACAGGTTTCAGTTGGAAAAATGTACAAAGCAGATTTTAAATACTCGAATTTCCAACCCAGCTACAGATGAACAACAAAATCCCTTTCAAAGTGAACTGAATTCTTTACAAACATCCCCCGGCCCCCTTCAACAGGCATTTCGACGCAACTACAACACATGCTCGTTGCTCAAACACGACACCAGCCCGTTTCAATCCAAAATGTTCAGTTCAGAGGAACACGAAAAGCAAACGAATAAATAAAAAGGTGAGCGCTTCAATTTTGTACAAGAATTATTTGAATTACCACTGTACAAAACATCATGTAGAAACCTTTGTAGCTTAAACGGCTGTTACAAACATTTTTTTTTCCATTTGTCCTATGTGGTCAATTGTTAGCGCACTTGGACAAAAAAGTCACTTTTTTTTGAGGTCTGGTGGAAGAAGAAGAAAAGTCAACTTTGCAGTGAGAAATCAGTATTTTTAATTCAAGATGTTTAAAAAGCTACAGTATTAAATTTCCTCATGAATTCACAATCCTTGTCTTGGCACTTTCATTAAAGACCAGGTTTTACCTGTTCAATACGTCGGGGCTCATCTCACATCAAAATGTTACCTGGAGGATTTAAACTTTATTCTGTTCATTTATTCTATTCATTTTCTATGTATGTAGAATTTACTGTACAGGGTCTTTAAGGTAGAAATGTTTTTTTTTAATGATGTTTTGGTGCCCTGGTCTTCAAATGAAGATATGCACTTAAAATTGTATTTATTATTATTTTGTGACCCTTGAGCAATTGCCCCAAGGCTCTGCGCTCGGGCTATAGTAAAACCTCTGAGGAATAGTTAAAAAAAAAAAAAAGCCCCAAGAATATTTAACCCACAAATTCTGATAATATATAGAAATAAACGTTTGTCCGATCAAATGTTTACAATATACTGATCATGGTCCTCTGAGGACTTACAAAACTCAAATGCCCCCCTTCCCCAACAATAGGAAAAAGGTTCTCACACCCACTTTAGATGCTCTGCATCAATTCCAACTCAATTCCGAATTTATGACAAATAACTAACATTTGACATCAAATTAACGTGCTGATTACCAAATTCAAATGAGTTTGGATTTGCTGATTCAGGATGAGAAAGTCTTCTAATTTGAGACCTCCGTTATCATGGGAACCTTTGATTTTGCCCCTCAGTACACTGATGTTAACACACACATGTGAACATGCATGACGCTGACACTTAAGCAGTGACAAAAAAACAAAACAAAAAGGTGACTTTGAATTCGATGAGATGTTTTAAACAATATTCCACCCTCAAATCACCCTTTTGCACAGGTTTACCCCCTTTTAGCGAGAAATAAACAGCCCCTGATGGACCGGTGCATGCGTGCAGCCCTTTTTCGTCCAATCTGGAAGATTCGGCTCCGTTCACCGACTTTGAACGCCAGAAGTGAGCACAGAGACGGACTGAGGTCTTGCTGGATTTGGCAGAACACAAGTCAGGTTCCAAAGAAGGTCGCCATTGATTAGACTGCCGCCGACACTGGACTTCAGACCTTTCAAGTTATAATACTGATTTGGTATTAGCTCCAGAATCGATGTGTAGGTGTGCGTGAAGTGGGAAATGGGGAGGGGGGCGGGGTTACAGTGTGCTGTACTGCCGAATTTGTGGTGAAGCTTCGTCACGCTCCCGCTCGGTTGTGGGATACTGAGGCAGGTCCTTTTGGCAGGGCTCCATGGTGACGGCCACGCCAACACCGCTGCGCCCCGATGTCATGTGTGTTACCTCCGACCAAGTGTCCTTCTCGGGGTCGTAACACTCCACGCTGTCAAGGAACGTGCTGCCGTCGTAGCCTCCTGTCAACACAATGTTTTCAATCATTCTTGAATATGTTTGTTTAGTTTGCCTTAGAGGGGAGACATAAAAACTATGGATATCCTGATCACATTTATGGGGCACCTGAGTCCAAATCTTAAGCATCTGCCGATACCAAGTCCCGATCCGATACTCGACAATGCATTCAAAAAAAAAAATCAATCTGAATTTTCTCAATTAAATACATTGTTTTACATTTGTACATATATATGGGCTACTCCACCAAGTGAATAGCAATTGCTTTTTTAAAAGTTTTTAAACTTTTTTTTTTTTCAGGGTTTGTAAACAGTACACATCTTGAACAACACAAAAGACAAGCTCAGTTTTTCCGTTATATTGTTTTATAGTGATGGCTTGGAAGTATTTCCTATAATTGTGACTTTACGACTGTGCTAAAATAAGTTTGGGATTGGACCATGTGACGACTACGTGGTTTTACTATGCCGCGTTTTGAATTACAAATTCGAGTTGCGTCACTGCCAAAGGAACGTAATTTTTTTTTCGCGAACTGAGGCCGCCCTTCGCACTGTTTCCAAGTATATTTTGTATTTAAAATAGAGGTAGTTCTGTGCTTTGCGGTGCTCCTCACCCAAAACATAGATGCGTCCGTGTAAAGCAGTGACTCCCAGAGCACTGCGTCGGTGCCGCATCGAGGCAGCAAAGCTCCACGTATCCGTTTCCACGTTGTAACGTTCCACCGTGTTCAGTTGGTTTGTGCCATCATACCCGCCCATCACAAAGATATGATTGCCCAGAGCGCAAACACCTGTGAGGAAGATATATTGTTGGTCAATGATAGTCTTTTGCGAAGAGACCCAACCTTGCGTTTGGTACTCACCGGCTCCCGAGCGCATGGTGTTCATTGAGGCCATGGTCTTCCACTCGTCTCTCTCTGGGTTGTAGCACTCGCATGAGCTGAGCCGGCTGGCCCCGTCAAAGCCGCCCACGGCGTACAGTAGCCTGTTGATGACGGCCACGCCCACCCCGATACGCCGAGTCAACATGGGGGCAACCAGCTGCCACTGGTCCTTCTCTGGATCATACCTACCGAGAGGATGCAACGCATGCTAATCATCTTAGCTGTGTTATCGTTCTCCATTAACTCATTCACTCCCAAAGACGTTTTTAAATGTCTTTTCAGACTTGGTCCAGAATTGCTGGTACTGAATGAGTTAATCATATTCTTGCTACCGCTAGCTGCTAGCGACAAATGCAGGTCAAAGTCAGCATCCTGCCTCGCGTAACTCTTATTGGCAATGATCAGAAACAGTTAAATCTGTGATTCAAACTTTTCCTACACAATGTGTTTGGACGAGGCGCAAAATGCAAATTTTGACTCGCCAATTGCAATGCGCACCCGCTTTATTTTGAGCCGTGCGACACAATTTCTGCATGCATTAATAATGTTAAACATGTCTGTTATGTCTTAACTGACATACTCTATGAGCACCATTCACTTACCTTTCCACACTGTTGTGATGAATGCACCCGTGAGATCCACCCACCGCATATATCATGCAGTCGATGACTCCCACTCCTATTCGGTTTCTGGGCATGCTCATGGGCGCACATGGCAACCAGCAGTTGTTCATGGGGTTGTAGCAGTCCAGTGAATTGGAGTCCATGTTGCCATCGGGGGCGTTGTTTCTCCCACCCACCGCGTAGAAAAGCCCACTGATGACACAAGCTGCCAGGCCACTGCGAGGTACCTGCAGGTCTGCGAGCCTGAGCCAGGACCCCGTGCCGGGATTGTATGCCTCCAGGTAGCTGAGAGATTGCTGGAAGTAGCCCCCGGCTGTGTAGATGAGCTGTGGCACCTTGGGGGTTCGGCAAGAGTTGAGTTTGGTGGGCTTGTGCAGGGTGAGGTCCTGGAAGATTTGTGCAAGGTAGTCTTTACACTGGGGGTCCCAGTCGAGAGACTGGAGCTGCGCCTTCAGGAAGTTGGGTGTGAGGGAATGGCAGCGGACAGCATGGAGTAAGGCCTGGACGTACGGCCGACGGTTCTCTCGGTCGTAGCGCACCCAGGCCTCGCACGCTCGGAAGACTTCAGACTCGCAGCGCACGTTGAGCTCGTCGCGGCTGATGAGGTTCACCAGCTGGCAGTGGGACAAGTTAAAAAACTCCTCCTGTGTCGCCACCTGGAAAAGAGGATGATGGAAACCAACTTTGAACTCAGGCTGCAAAAATCTTATCAATTGCAAAAAATAACATTGTGATGTATATACGTACATGCCAATGCAACTTTCAAATTCCAAAGAATGCAAGATAAGTTCAGTGTTTAAGAAATATAGGCGGAATAGAAAATGGATGGACGCTACACTTTTTGGGTCGAATTTTGAATATTAAAAGACTGCAAGTCTTTATTGCCTTTGTTTTAGCATAGGACTAACCTATAAATCGCAAAAAAAAAAAAAAAAAAAACAAGTTAACTGAACGAGTAAAACTGTGACACACAAATACAAAAATGCAAACTGTTCAACAAAACCAATTAATTTCTTTACATTGTCTATTCATTTATAACATTTTCTTTTATAAAACAAAACAAAAAACCAAGAAAAGGGTTTTTTTTTGGTGGGCGGTGAAAGGAGTAATGACATTTCAAATGAAATTCAATGGGGAAGATTACTTTGGCATACAATTAAATTGATTTACAATCTCGGTAATGGAACGAATCAAATTTGCAAGTCACGGTGCCCCTGTAAAACGATCTGTCTAATGAGTACCTGGCTGAAGTTCATATAGATGTATTCCCGAGCCTTCTGGTGAAGCTCCGTGCAGCCGATTTGCTCAGCGAAACTGGCGATGCCGATGGCGTTACTGGGGTCGAGTTGCTGGACCAGAAAGTCACAGCAGGCCTTGACGACGCTATCTATCTGGTACATGACGGCACCGTTCATCACGTGGATCACGCACTTTTCCCCAACAGAGATACTGGCTGTGTAGGCAAACTCGATCAGTCGGTTCATCACCTGTATAACCAGAAGCACAGAACATGATGCATATTTGGGAAAGGGAATCATCTCTCTAAGTCAAGCTAAATTTGGGGGTGGTGGTGGGGGGGGGTGTTGGAGGCATCATGGTTAACCCCACGAGTAAAATTTCATACTGTTGAACGGTCTGCGGCGGAATGGATGTAAGGCTTGAGGAGCCGACGACGAGAAGAAGGAACGTTAGCGTGAAGATTGCACGACTGTCTTGTGTCCTATGTGTTGTGTTGTGTTATTTTTGTTATTTTGACTTCAAAATGGCGCCGCGTGAGTGGCTGCCTTTCCAGCAGCTCCTATATTTTGTTGTTGTTCTTCTTCCTTTTATAACTTTGCTGCTGTGAATTGGGAATTTCTCCATTGCGAGACTAATAAAGGTTTTCTTATCTTATCTTATCTAGATCGGAAGAGCACACGTCTGAACTCCAGTC
>CAAKHF010025914.1:0-11866 GCA_901007745.1 Hippocampus kuda | reverse complement strand
CATACATACATACTGGTTAGCGTATCAGGGTTCTATTCTGGCCTTCCTCCGTGGGTTTTCTGCGGGTACTCCGGTTTTCTCCCACATTCCAAAAACATGCATGGCAGGCTGATTGAACACTCTAAATTGTCCCTCGGTGTGAGTGTGAGCGCGGATGGTTGTTTGTCTCTGTGTGCCCTGCGAGTGGCTGGCAACCGGTTCAGTGTGTCCCCGAAGACGGCTGGGATAGGTTCCAGCATGCATCGTGACCCTTGTGAGGATAAGCGGATCGGAAAATGGATGGATGGATGGACTTTTGTCCATTTATCAATAGAAAAGTAAAGGTTACCAACAAAAGCTGCGGTGGCGAGTAAAGGAGTCTCCATGCTTATCATTTTAGCTTTGGACCACTTGTCATGTGTGGCTTAAGGTCATGTGGCACTAACACACTGGGACAGTATACACTATGTGTGTATTCACAGGGCGGAAGGAGGTTTTGTTTGGTGGCTGTGCTGCAAGCTTGAGAACAGGGACATTTTGGAGAATGCCGAAGAGGAAGTTAAAAGGTTACATTTCCATATGACCATGTACAGCAGTGGAGCTGTGTTGTCATGTGGTGTAATGGGTAAAATTGAATGGACTGTAACTATAGCTCCTTACATATTAGCCATCTAAGCCATCTTTTTTTTCTGCCATCGTACTGTCTTGCCATCTGTCTACAGGGCACCTTTGTCACACTCGGAAGTTGAAGTCAACCTGAGAATGTGGCGGCTTCTGAGGTAGTGTCAAAGGTGACCATCAGCCACGACCGTGAAGTTTAACACCTGAAACTTACTGCCACAGCCCCCTTTGTGTTAAATGCACATTGTGATTGCACACTTTGGACGTTGAAGTTCTGTCTGAAAGGGACAGATTGAATAGAGTACATCTTATTTACTCCTGTTCCACCGGAATCGCACCTCTGATATAATCAATGGAGTGTGAAAGCTGTTTATAACTGGCATCTCGCCCCAGCCTCAATGTTGTTGAACATTTGTGGACTTTTGCTTGAAAAACTGTGTCCATGCCAGGAAAGAAATCAATTTTGAAGAGCAGTGGTCAATAATCACCCCGAACGATGCCAGAAGCTTAGATGAGCTGAAACAATATTCATGTTGAAAATGTTGAAATGTTGTCAGCTGACTGACAACATTTCACCTTATAAATTTGTTAGGCGCTGTACCATACAGTACATTACATTCAAATGGTTGATTGCACGTTATGTGTTTGTGTCCTGTTGCATCCCTGGTAGGCTTCGTGCATGGGTCTATGAATTGACAGGTGACAGATCTTCTGGGCCACCGAGCCGGACAGGCAAGGCGCATCACTGTCCCCTCACGGCCGGCCTGACATACAGCCAGACCTACCATGACAGGCGTAAGTAACACGTTTTAGCCTGAAAGTTAACAACTTTCAACACATAAACAGCACAAAAGCTGCCCATCCAGCGTGTATATTTTCCATACTAATTAAAGGCACTGCGTCATGTTGTCAGTGGAGGTCATGGTGTTTCTTTTTTTAAATCCAACACTCACAATGGACATAATGTGTTGCTAAAATGATAATTTTTGTACTCAACTTTGAATGTTGTTGCATTCAAAATCCTAAAGCCCAACAATATAATTTGGATCGTTATAAAATTGAACACATTAACTCAGGGGTGTCAAAATCGTTTTCGTCACAAGCTACATTTGTCATGATTCGGTTTGGGACCAACAGGTGGCACTGTAGGGCTCCCCCTGCAGTTGTACACCTGTTGGTCATTATGTAATTAGGTGTATAAAAGGACTCCCGCCAGAACACTCAGGGTCGAGTCATTGTTTGCTCTAGCTACTGTCATGTTCGTTTGTTTGCTGCCACCAGGTTTGTTTTAGTCATGTTTTGGTTACTGTTATGTTTTATTTTCAGTCATGATTTTTGTTTGATATTTTGGACTTTGTTGGTTTTGAATTTAGTTTTATCAATACACTTCTTCAAATACACCCTGCTCCTCTCTCCTGCCTGCTTTTTGGGGTCCACCACCACCTTGCAACGTGACAACATTGTAGTTACGGTTTCCCTTGGAGGGTTGTTTATGGGAAACCATATAACCCATATATTTCCCCAGTGTGGGACAAATAAAGGATATCTTATCTTATCTTATCTTATAAATGTTTAATCCCCTCCACATATTACATACACAGCGTGCAACAATTTGATGAATAACTAGTTTTAAAATCAGAAGTCAAGAATAATGACTGTTATTGTGGATTACATATGACAATTTGAAAATTTGGTTCAGACTTTGGCAAGCATCATGGAACTTGACGTGCTTGATTTGCTTTCGCGGGCCACATAAAATGGTGTGGCGGGCCAGATCTGGCCCCCGGGCCTTGACTTTGATACCTGTGCCTTAACTGATACCTGACTCCTAAATACACGTGAAATTTGTCATTCAGATGAATATATTAATTCCTTAGAAATGAAGGAAAATGGTCAGCATGTGAACAAAATTAAAAGAATAACGTTCATTGGGTTATGCAAAAACATACATGTCGAGCAACCTTCTTGGTTGAAGTAGAGAAAAAGACATCCACCAACAAACTGTAATTTTGTGAGATACTCCACACACAATTACTGTATATTTGTCTTGTTAAAATTTAATAAACATTTAATCAAGCTTGTTAGCAGTGTGAGCTGGTGTTGGAAAATCAACATAAAGCAGCATGCACGGACATACGTTAACCACGGGCATAATGAGAGGATTGCTCCAGTATATTACAGCCAATGGTGACCCAGGGTAGAATCGGTCCCCTGCAACCGCTTGCTGATTGTAAGAGGTGACATTCGGGGTGACTTGTCATCCTTGAGTTGCAACCTGTTTTGCTGGAGGAAACAATCTGGTCCTTGAGGGAAATATCAGACTGCAGGTCGTGCTCACAAACTTGCCGCAATATATTTGGCTGTATACCTGCCTGGCTAACAAAAGGTAAACCAGATCTGATTAATAATTGACGCAACTCCAACTGAAATGAAGACCGCAGACAATCAGACTCTAACAGCACAAAACCCACCTTGCAAGAAAAGCAAAAAAATAAACTTCTCACTGGACCAAAATGCCCAAATCAAAGTAAAAACTCATTTTAAATGTTATGGTCCACCATGGCCACCATCACCTTGGAGCCTTCACATCCTACACCAACATGATGCAAAATAACCTCAGTGCAATTGCAATGGTGTCAGAGCATTTTTTTTTTGCACCGACTTTAAAAATATTTGGCATTCCAGATATCTATCTACATCTTAACTCCAGAAAGTACAATATTTTTGAAAAACTTTTAATTGTACAATTGGTACTGTCCAAATACAACCTGCACATCTTGGGAATCAAATATTCATAGAAGAACCGATATAATTCATGCAGCAGCAGTCCACCTTCATCTCCTTAAAACCATGACACTGTGCACAGTTTCTCCGGGACTATGCATCGTTGACTTTGTGCACCAACTGCCACTGCCCGACATCATGATGGCATTCATCATGATTTCAGTGGACACAGACCTCTCTGGGGAGTCACCAGGTCAGATGCTAAAGGCAGGATTCTTGAGAATGTTGTCACCAACAACACCTTAGGTCTGCAAAGACACACACAAAAAAAAAAACAACAACACATAGTTATGTCCATGCTGGACCTCCTCTCTAATTGAGTTGACGAGGGCTGGACGATATGGCTGAAAAGTGTATCACGATGTAAGTATTTCATTTCAGTCAACATTGATTTTTTTTCCAAATTGAAATAAGAAAAAAAACATTCAAATGGGTTAAAGATAAACTACAGTAAAACACGACTTTCCAGAAGGGAAAAAAACGATCATTGAAAATATTGGGTAGACAAACTAATTTACACAAAATTTGTTTTGTGTATGTTGTAACGTAGTGTGATGTGAAATGTTGTTCATACATCCATGCTCCTCGATCGCTGCTTTTCTTTGTATGCTTAATTTTTGCGTCTGTAAACACAGGGCTGGAATTTTCTCATCTGTTCAACGAATGTATTCCCAGATTTACCGACATGAATTTTGCCAAATTCCATTCTCATCAGTTTGTCTTTTCAAGTTATTCAAGTAAGTCCTTGGTTGATTGTCGAGACCTACAATGTTTTTATAGTGTAAAATAGGTGCCCCACTTCCCACTGTATCAGCCAACTGCAGGACACAAAGGTAAACATTTAAGGTAAGATTTTTTTTAATCACTATTGAAGGGTTTTTCATTTAAAAATAAATATTGTAACTATGACTTTTCTACAGCATTACCATGGTAGGGACTACATGTGTTCATTGCTGTCATAGGAGCAGAACTCCACAGTAAATCGATCCACTGTACAGTCTATTTCTTTTTGTAGCAAATCCTATTTAAATTCTGATTTGAGCAGGCTCTTGTTTATGCGGCATTATCCAAAGCAAACAGAGAATCGCCTCAAATAGTGGCCTCTGCTTTGCTACCCTAATTAATTCCCAGGTGTGCCATCAGCATAAATAAATAAATGCCACACCTCAAATAGATGCCCTTTTTTTTTTTCCTCGGGAGATAGCTGTAATTACCTTTACAGTGACTTAGACCACCACGTTATGTGGCAAACATCATTACCGCACACTGCCTGCATTGCAGCGTGCCATCTGTTGAGCCAAAGTTAATTGTACAATGCCGTCTAGAGAGGAGAGCACTCTGAAATAGCTTGCAAACTTTTTAACATTGACCAGAGAAGATTAAGAAAGAAAGAATACCTTACACCTAAAAGACCTCCACTGCAATTGATGGAAAAATACCCACTGTCAGAAATCTATTTGAACCCACAAGCGACTCAGTCCAGGGTGTCAGCTGAGATCGGCTCCAGCTCTACAAGACATGACACACAATAAAAGACATAGAAGCTCGTTTGTAAACAAGTTTTGCAAAAGACTAGCTGCTCCGCATGAAATATAAAATGCAAATAAAATTGATCCTCTGAACAGTAACAGCAATCGTTGTCCTCTTCAGCTGGTGAAGGTGATACAGTGCTTGAGTACAAGGATCGTCTCTTGGAAGCTGAGCGTATGGGTGTTCGAAAGCAGCCATTGTCCCCGAAGGCAGCTTTTAAATGGAATAGATTTTTTTTTTCCCTACATCCCTAGCCAAGGCTTTAGGGAAGGTCGCTTCATTAATCAAAGCCAAATGCCAATGCCTGCCCATCTCTGTCCTTAACCCAGCAACAGATAACACCATTCATTGATACTAATAATTAAATGTCCACCAGGACAGAGAGTACCATTATTTTGGGGAAACTGTAATTACCACGTAATTACCCATTAAGTTAATGTCATTGTGTCCTGCAGAAGTGTGCCTGTAACTAGAAAATTTTCAATGGGGGAGACGGATCATGCATCACTACTGTATGGTGTTTGATTTTTTTTCATACCATCCACCTTCTGGGTTTCATGAAATAACATTCACACATATCCCAAACAATACCATCACACTGATAAGCAAGCAGGAACAAGTCGAAGTAAGAAGAACCATTTTGCTGAGGTCAACTGAGTAGATAACGCCACTTCTTTGAAATTCAAGTCAAGATACATTTATTTGAAATTCTCAGTCTACTTCTACCTCATACACTTGATTTGCTTGCTCACAGCCAATCAGAGAGACCAATTGTCACCAACGGACGTGATTTTGGCATTCTGGCTCATTGATTCAAATCATATCTAAAAAGCACAGTGACACACAAATCTCTTCCCCACAATTCTAGATCTTGCCTTTGGCTTAGGTTTGTTCCTGCTTGAATTATGAGTGTTTTGGTGAGCATTTTATTTTCTGAAACCATGACTGTCGATCGTATGATAAACAATGACTTCTCCGCCATGCTGTTTGCATATTGTGGTGGGAAAGTAAAGACTTTGATTAAGAGCACTCACAAAACTCAAATGTTATGTTTTTCAAATAGATTGTTATTGTCTGTGTCTTCTTATCAATAATATACGATACATTTTCTTGACCTATGCAGCTCAGATTTTTTTAAAATTGTAAATAAGTATCAAATAGTCTCAGCCTACTGCATCCATGAAAAATGGCAGAAACATTACAGATATTGACATTTTCCCCCAGATGTGAGGGTAGCCATTGAAATGGCCATAGAGTGAGAAATGGCCATCACATAGCTCTGTTCCTGCTCCAGGGCCATGGGCTGGCGTTGGCCTTTTGGGAGTCTGTGTTTTCCTGTTGCAAAGCTTCAGCAGGGCTCATGATGGTGCCAGCCCACTTTCTGTGCTGATTCAGTGTTGGGAAATGTCAAGTCAAATTTCGCTTGAGAGGATTTTGGCAGATGGGTGGAAGCGCAGGGAATGACACAAGAAAAGACACACAACTGGAGTTGTGATGTACGCACACATTTGTTGTGTGTTTCTCTTGGGTCACACGCATACCACCAGTCACGCTATGGACTTTGCACTACAGGCAAATTCAAAGGACATGTCAAAATGTTTTACTATCTGACAATCTGTGCTGTATGATCGAAATGGAGTGAGGATGTGGGTGCATTGTACCCCCCAGAGTTTTTGCTTAACTCATGTTATTCTGTGACGTGTTCACCAAAATAAATGTCACAACATGCAACTATCACTTTGGCTTTTGTTTGCATTCGTTATAGAGAATGAGGAGAGGATTCAAACCATAAGCTTGGGGGAAACTGGACAAAGGATGTGATTTTACCTTTTATTCCCTATTTTATTGGTTTTTTTTTTCCTTTCACAACGTCACTAGCTGTAATTCAAGGTGGTGGCAATTTTGGAACTGCATAAGTTATTTGTAGATATCATTTATTGCTGTCAGACACCAAGTGAAGACAATCAGTGGACAGTACAAACAAGCACTCAACATTTCATGAATTGCCCGCACATGAAAATACAACTCAGCAAAACGCCAGCGCCATCTACTGGTAAAAACTGAATCTGGTGAGAGCAATCTGGGTGTTTTCTTACCTAATATATTTCTTAACTTCAATTTAAATTTGACACAACAGAGGAAAATCTATGATGTGAACTTCAAATGTGGACACTGAAGTGCTGTTCTAAAACTGGAAGGCGTGACGAAGTAGTAGCATTCTTATCCCAACCACACCCGCACCTCACAAATCAACAACAATCTATCTATCCCCCATCATTTTTCACACTTTGACACTACACTCCAACAAATAAATAAATATGGTTAGCACACCGGCCTCACAATGCAGAAGTCAAGGGTTCAAATCCGGGCTCTAGCCTTCCTGTTTGGAGTTTGCACGTTCTCCCCGTGCCTGCGTGGATTGTTTGTCTATGTGCGATTGTCTGGCAACCAGTTCAGGGTGTACCTCGCCTTAATTTAATTTTTGTATAGCAGTTTCTACACAGCAGCTGATCTGGGTAAAAATCCAATCCAATCCAAAATCCAGACTGTTTATCAATAAACAGTCATTAAATAAAACGAACCTAATAAAATACTTGGTCATGAAACATATTGCGATTTGTAAATGTTATTTAATGATGGAAAAGGATCTGAGGGTTACTGTTGCACGGATGTATTAGTCCGTGTACAAACCCCGTATTTACTTGGTGTCTAATCGATACCAAAGTTTGCAATATCGCAAACCACCAACCGATTGAACACCCCATTTCCGGTTTTATTCCATGAACGGCACCACCGGAGATGACGTTGGTTGCGCACTACCTCGCACTTGACTAATGTTTTGGCTTTGCCTTTCTTCTTGGCAAGTGTCAGGCGTTCATGTGAAGGGAGAAGTTGTCGCTCCAATCTTCGGCTTCTCCTCGTCGTCATGGAGGCTCGCGCGAGCTTCTGCCGTGAGGAAATCAACAGCACCGTGTGGGAGGTTCCGGAGAAGTACACCCATCTCAAGCAGATCGGAACCGGGGCGTACGGCTCTGTTTGGTGAGTCGTTTGCCACGCTCATTGTTGGGGTCGTATGAAGACTATTGTGTTGTCTCAATGGGAAAGTGTTAGCCACAATACTCGCGTGCACACACACATGCAGGAAGCCACTGGCCTGGCTGGAGTGTATTCATAACGCATATAAACACTATGACAACACTTGGACACCCCACCCCACAAGATATCCAATTACAGGAGAATCTAATTGAGGCAAGGGCCGCAGCTCCACTATTTACAGCTACCCTGTATGTATATCTATGTAGTACTGTATATCTTTGTGCCTGCCTGCCTTATCTATCTATCTATCTATCTATCTATCTATCTATCTATCTATCTATCTATCTATCTATCTATCTATCTATCTATCTATCTTCGGCCAGTAAGCGGGGTGCACCCTGAACTGGTTGCCGGTCAATCACACGTTAATAGCATGGATATTATTTAATGGCAATGATGCTGCCATCCCTTCTCCAGAATATCATAACACTTGCTGGATAGAATATAGACAACTCAGAATATTATTATTCCCCACCTCTGGCAGTCATATTTGCATATGATTGCCACTGCTTATGGCTTTCAATTCATTTTTTTCACTAGTATTTCAGCTCGGTGATATTTTTTCACGGGTTCTGTCTCTGAAATAAATGCAATTTATTGATATTCAATGTTAATAATTAATATATATTTCTCGCCTTCCTACTCTTGTGTGGCCAACATTGAGGGCTCCGGTTTGCCCACGTCCCTTGTGAGTAGGGATTGTAACAATATCCAAATGTCACTTTACACTATTATCACAATGTTGTGGGGAGGTTGGGATCTAAAAAAGCTCACCATACTGTGAAAAAAAATTAAGGAAAAAAGCGTGTGCTATTACAACAACAACAAAAAATCCACACACAATATTGTTGTGGAACATAATAAAAGCAGTGCCCCCCCCCCCTAAAAAAAAGACTTGGCCAATCATATTATTGTCATGTATTCCACTGGCCCAGTGGGGCAAAGTATCTTGGTCTTTTTCGTTCACAATGCCTTGTTCAGCTGAAGCAGGCAAAAACTGTTTTTGGACATAGACATCCTGCTTTTTATATGACGCGATGATATCATTGCAATTTTAATATTGCGATATTGGCGTTCAACTCGCTAACTCGCTGTTGTTTTGCAGCTTCTCGCGGACCGTTTGCGGACTTTTTATTTTTATTTATTTTTTAACCTGTCTATGTTAATTGGACGCTACTTCGCGGATTTTCGTTTATCGCGGGTGGTTTTGGTCCCCATTAACCGCGATAAATAAGGGATTACCTTATTACTTATTACCTTATTATCCTTATGCAATTCTAATTCGCCTCGATGCGCTACATGTACATACTGCATTAACTAATTATCCCTTTCTAACTTATGTATAAATAAAACATTACATTATGGTACACTTTCTCAGAAACTTGCTGACAAGAAAAGAAATGGTGCACTTTCTACTGTACAATATACTGTATGACAATAAAGAGTTGCAGCTCCAAAACGTCAACAAATCCTGTGTGTAAGTTTATACTGAGCCGTAGTCACCTACTAAATACTAAATAATTACTGTAAGGCATGAATTAAATAATACAATGTAATTTCAAGGTCTGATGAGACAAATAAGTCACCATCTATACACTCCAGTGACTGAGAAAATAAAACCCAAAAGGAGCATAAATCTTTATTTCACGACGAGAGAACATTTCAGATGGGCTGTTTATTTAATGTACATACTTTACTGAATTTTTCTTTGGGGAGTAGAGTAAGTATAATAGATATTTGTTCTTTTATAATGAGTGCTGGTTGTACCTGACTGCAATTTCTCGATGAGTGTGTCTCTCTCTCGCCAATGTGTTGGTGGATGGCCCTGCAAATAGCCCAACAAGCTCTCCCTCCCACAAACTGGTGCCCTCCGGATCACTGCAAACATTAACAACCTGCTACTTGGCTTTACTGAATACAGAAAGACATGCAACCTCTCATGCTCGCATTTGCACCTTGGTGTAATTTACAGTTGAACATCAATGTTTTTATTTCAGACTACTCATCATTTTTGATGAACCCGATTCACGTGTTTTTCTAATCATTGAAGGAAAAAAAATGACCTCAATGAACCTGACATGCATCAATTTTCGAAAGCATGTGTTAAAATGGCGTCTTCGGAGGTTAGCTGGAGCCTAACCTGGCTGACTTTAAGAGAGAGGCAGGGTAAACCCTGAACTGATCGCCAAGCAATCACAAAGCACATACTTTATAGACAAACAACTATTCACACTCAAATTTATGCCAGCGGGCCATTTTGAGTTTTCAATTAATCTAACATATGCGGTAGAGCAGCGGTGTCAAACACGTTTTTGTCACGGTCCACATTGGAGTTACGGTTTGCCTTGGAGGGCCGTTAGAAATTTTAGGAAACCATATAAATGTTGAATCACCTCCACATTTTACATACACAGCGCACAAGAAATTGATGAATAACTAGTTTTAAAATCAGAAGTCAAGAATAATGACTGTTATTGTGGATTACATATGACAATTTCAAATTTTGGTTGAAACTTTAGCAAGCATCATGTAACTTGACGTGCTTGATTTGCTTTCACGGGCCACAGAAAATGATGTGGTGGGCCAGATCTGGCCCCCAGGCCTTGACTTTGACAACCTGTGCTGTAGAGGCTAAGCCAAAGCCACCTCCCAAAGCCAAAGTAACATTCCTGCCAACCGCCAATTAACCTTTAACACTCATATACTCTGTAACCACATTCAATCACCGGATGAACATACAAATTCGACTGTATACTGGAAAGTATCAATGCAAGGACTAAACTGAAGACCTGCTGGATTTGTGGCCAAAGTGCTGACCACTGGACACAAACAAATACAGCCTAAAAATGCAGTGTAATTATGTCTTGTTCCATTATTCACCACAGCTCAGCAACAAATGAGAAGACGAAGGAGAGAGTGGCCATCAAGAAGCTCCACCGGCCCTTCCAGTCAGAGATCTTCGCTAAAAGGGCCTACCGGGAACTGCGGTTGCTCAAACACATGAAGCATGAAAATGTGAGAAGTATAAAGCCTTCACACTTCCTTGAATAACAATACTGTATGTCTCTTTCATCTCCAAATGGTACACCCGTTGTGTGTTTCAACTATGACAGCCGACATATTAAAATATTGACATTCCGTAGCTCGTGTCCAGGGTGTCAAACTATTTTTATTTTATTTTTTATTTTTTGGGTGTCACGGGCCACAACATAGTTACCGTTTCTCTCGGTGGCCCATTATGAATTATGAGCCCATATGAATATACGATCACGTCATCTTATCAAATACATGTATATGCAACAAATTGACGGATGACTCATTTTGAAATTAGAAGCCAGTAAAAATTAATTTTTAAAAAATCTATTTTGGTAATTTAGCAAGGCACATGAAGTTGACGCACATGATGTGCAACAAGTACAAACAGCACTGTGTCTGGCTCCATCCCCGAGGTACCATACAAGTGTAAGTAGTACCTCCACAGATGAGTGCCACAAAGTCGTACTGTAATTATCCATCCATCCATCCATTTTCTGATCCGCTTTATCCTCATAAGGGTCGCGGGGTGTGCTAGAGCCTATCCCAGCTGTCTTCAGGCAGTAGGCGGGGGACACCCTGAACGGGTTGCCAGCCAATCACAGGGCACG
The DNA here is from genome assembly GCA_901007745.1 of Hippocampus kuda. Classification (NCBI taxonomy): domain Eukaryota; kingdom Metazoa; phylum Chordata; class Actinopteri; order Syngnathiformes; family Syngnathidae; genus Hippocampus; species Hippocampus kuda. The sequence continues at coordinate 212 of CAAKHF010025914.1, read as the reverse complement.
CATAGACGAACAACCATCCGCGCTCACACTCACACCTAGGGACAATTTGGAGTGTTCAACCAGCCTGCCATGCATGTTTTTGGAATGTGGGAGGAAACCGGAGTACCCGGAGAAAACCCATGCTATGCACAAAAGAGAACTCCACACAGGAATCAAACCCCTGTCTTTTGCACTGTGAGGCGGACGCGCTAACCAGTTGCCCAGCGTCCCGC
>CAAKHF010025912.1:23248-39797 GCA_901007745.1 Hippocampus kuda | reverse complement strand
GTATATGTGACTTCTCGCAACACGCGAGATCTCGTCATAGCTCGAGAGTCGTGTATCAAATAAGGCGGAAGCCGCAAATCAGCACCAAGAAGCTTGACGGCAGAGTTTTACGAGTTTTGACGTTTAAAAAAAAAAAAACAAAGACAGCAATGAACTGAAACTTAGAGACAGTGAGGAATGTGAGTGTGTTTTTGCCACTTTATTTACACGGCCTGTCCTGTGACTGGTATTGATTCAAATGATTATTTATTCTTTTGATCAGGTCATGTTCAATAGAATATACATGATCAATGTAATTGCTTTGTCGACATTTCAGCCTCCAGGAACTCCCACTGGAACTTGAGAAATTACAAGCGGCTGCCTTGCTCTGCATTTGCAAAGCATAATGCTCCGTGTAATCAAACCAGTAGGTCAACTGTGGCACGTGAATGCAAATTACAGTTCAACCAATCTACTCGGCTCCGTTTGAGTTGTAGTTTTCTTGCTGTAGAAAGTGTTGCATGCAATCTGCAAGGTATGTATATACTTGAATGTTTTTTTTTGCGGGGGTAATCAAACAGATATCATCAGCATTGCTGATGAATGTAGGTAAATCTGTTCATGATTAATATCATGAAATTACACATAATTCTAGAGTTAATTATTTCTGACAGTTGACCCTTTTGTGCTGGTTCACATGTGTAAGTAAACAAAGTTAATTTGGGACCCCGTATCTCATATAGAACAATATCCTTGTTTTCAAGTGATATTGTTTGGCTTGCAATCCAAATTTGAATTTGTGTATTCCTACTTCATGTTTTTATCTCTTTGACACTCATGCACTATTTAAAAATGAAATCCATCAGATGTTAGTCACTACGAAGTTTAAACAAAACGTGTGCGAGGGGTTTTTGTATGGTCTCGCCATATCAGACTTTTTCGCGTACTACACACACACACACACACAAAAAAAGCTTTTCTTTCAGCAACAAAAATAACCTCACTGATGATCTCGAGGTTCGAATGTCAAACAGGTAAGACTTGTCAAGTCACGTAATTCAAGCCAAGTCCCATGAAATACCTCATTAAAGTCAAGTCAAGTCTGTCATAAGTCTCAAGTCCGAAAATTGGTGACTTAAGTCATGTGACTCAAAAGCCCCCCACCTCTGACGAATACCAACAAAAGATGCGACATACAATGTAGACAGTTTGCACAAAAGGACATTACAGGGCACGGGACAAGAACAGTAACACACACACACACACACACACACACACACACACACACACACACACACACACACACACACACACACACACACACACTGGGATCTCTAAATGATTACCAAAGCGTTGAACAGTATCTGAGCAGCGGGACTGTTGAACAAAGCAGATGTGTGTCGGATGTGGCCTTTGTACAAAAGCTTGACTCCCCCGGGTAATGAGCACCCCATCGTTGGTCTCATTCACATTCATTCTATTATTCCCAAAGTCTCATGGATGGAAGACAGAAAAGGGAGACGTTCATAATTGCCTGATTACATTCGCATCTCTTTGGTCCTGTTGACTCCAGACGAGCGTCGGAAAGAGCCAGTGGTTTGTCTTTCTGATGTCGGTGTGACACTAAACCACAAGGAGTCAAAATTAGTGATTGCGTGCATTATTAGATTATTTTTTTTCTTTATAGCGCATCTGTGTGTGTATTCATTCGACTTCTCTCATGCTCACGCACACGCCCGCATTATGTCTTATTATGTGTGCAGCCATCAAGGTCTCCGCCACTATTTAGCGCGTGTTTATGCATGCAGCCGCTGCTTTTCCCTTCAGGATAGACGCGCTCCCGCAACGATGCCATGAATACGACCTGCACCCGCTAAACATTGCAAATATTGTGCAAACAATCTGTACAATCACGCAATAGTCGCTTGCACCATTTTAGCAATTCAATACCGACCACGTGGAATGAGAATATCCCACCATGGAGTGCAAACCCTTTCCGAGGCTGAACTGTTCATAAAAGTGGGAAAAAAAAGTGGTATTTTATGCCCGGAGCAAGTTAGAAGGCTACGTCTTGATTCACTGAGAAGAGTTCTGTTGATGTGACTCAAATGCTAAATATCAAGTTGTTTTTTTTTTTCCATGTCTTTAACCTTCATTCAAATTTAAGTGAGCTGCCGTAGGCTCCACCCGTGACTGATGTGCGGATGTTTTTTTTTTCTACTTCTCAAGAGTGGCAACAAATTCCTTATCCATGTTTAACATACAGTACTCGGTGAATGAAGTTGGCTCGAATAGTGGAATGACAGTACTTCCGTGCTGAGGAATACAAAATGGCGTTCGATGGCTCTTAAAACAACATGAAACCTATACGAGTACAAGGGCCACGTTTTTTTCAGAGCTAGGATCACAGGAAGTGAATCAAATGATGGCGCTATGGGGAAACCACTGTGATTTGGCATGTATTATTCTGCCATTATTATTCATTGCATGCATATAGGGGATGGATGAATTTAATCATGTACAAAAAAAAAAAAAGGAGGAAAAGGATTCCGTTTCACTTTGCATTTCTTCAGTTTTCCATACTGTATACTCACCACCTGCCCTTAATTCCACATCAGACAGTTGAGGTCTGATGTCCGCTCGTGATCAACTCCCCAACGGCCGACGCTAATCACGTCTGGTTAGCAAGCAGCAGAGTCTGCACCCGGATTCCCCATATGCCCCGCTACTGCCTTGACCTCACTGGGTGGCCTTTGACCCACCTCGCATGATAAGTGTCTGTGACCTCTGACCTCTCTGGATAATTAAAGAGTCGGGACCTCGGGCAGATTGGATTGGAAATCTGTCATTGATGATTAGTGAGTTGGTCGTCGGTAAGAGGGCGCGCATGAAGATATTTACTATTTTCAGAAGTGGTCAGTTGTGAGTTTAAGATTTTTTTTTAATTTTATTTTAAGGAAAGCTATTGCTCTCTATAATAGGACCTGCATTTACATTTTAAATGCACTGGATTGCATTGTAATGAAGAACAAGAGGGGCAATACGTAAAATCTGAGCCTGTAAGAAGGAGTGGAAATGAAAAAAAAAAAGACTTATTCCGTAATTCAACTCAACTCAACTGTATTTTGAGAGCACTTTAAAACAACCACCGTTATATAGAAAATGCTGTACATGAAGCAAAAATAATTCAATTCTGGCAGGGACATCTGTGACAATCGCATTATTGTGTATTTGTGGCCAGTGTCATCTTTGTTACTGAACAAGAGAAGCGGCGACGCGCAGGCCGAGCCGGAAAGACGATCATCAATGAGTGGCTCCGTCACAAAGAATTGGCATTCCGCACTTCTCGGCTTCACGTGGTTACTGTTGCTAAGGCTGGAAAACTTGATTCTGAACTACCAGCAGCAGAAGGACACCGTGTCATCTTCCTCTCATTGCTCAAGCCTGTAACTGTTAATGGCTTCTTTTGTCAGAAGAAAAGGTACAGATTATAAAAGTCACATCATGTAAAAATGATCGATTCTGTTTAATTTCAAATTCTCCTTCTGATCGATGAAATGTCAATTATGTACTGTTCAGCAGCGGTCCCCAATCTTTTTTGCCCCACGGACCGGTTTCATGTCTAATATTTCCAGGGACCGGCTTATAAGGTGTGGCGGATAAGTACAACAAAATAATATGATATGATCTGCATGAAAACTGTGTTATTTTCTAAATCGATCAGAGAGTCAACAACATGATGAGACACTGATCAGAGAGTCAACAGCGTGATGAGACACTTGGGAAGGTGATGGGCGGGGCTGCGAAGATGCACAGTCAATAAGCTCACAGGATAAATCCACTCGTGCTGTCATTGGTCGATGTTGCACCGGGAACCAATCATACAGTCATGTACAAAACCTCTGAGTTTTTCAGCATTTTTTTCTGAATACAGTACTTTGGAAAAAAACACACAATGCATGAAGCCGCGATAAATAAAGCACGATATCGCGAGTGATCATTGTACGGTCTTTTTTTTTTCCAGATGAAGCACAACAATCAAACAAAATACTTTCGGCACAAAACTTCACTTTCTCAGATAGTTTAGGATGAGATGATGTGGTCGAAGCGTTGACCACATCACCAGGTACACCTCGGTGGGCTCTAATTCACCTGACATTTTCCCGTGGGCTAATTGCTATTCATTCTCTAAACGAACACAGTGTGCTCATAATGGCAGGAAATGTCAAGTCGGCATTTAAAGGGGAGGATCCCCCTCCCCCAAATTGCTTTGCTTTTTCGATGAAAATATACACCTGTGTCCCGAGACGTGGCTGTGAACAATGCGATGGCACTGTTGACATGTATGATTTGAAACCTGATGAGGTCAAGCTGCTGTTTATTTGTTCCTGGCATTTAACGTGAACTCAAAACACACACGATTGACCTCACGCACTCCCACTTTCCCATTTTAAGATAAATAACAAAAGATGCTGGTCGAAAACTTTTGTTTTGCCAAACTTGTCAACTTTGTCAACATGGCAGCCAGATGAAGATGATTAACACGTGATAATGACCCATTTGGCCTACTTGAGGTCTTTTATTATTAGTCCATTTGTGCAAAAGTGCCCGGATGCAAGCGTTTGAATAATTTTCATTCGTTAATAAATGGCAGAACATCACACAATTTTTATTTTTTTCAAAAGAAAGAAAAAAAAGCAGTATTGTGTGATGCTGCATGTTAAGTTACGTGGATTTTTATTCTTGCATTTGAAAAATATGAGGTGTTTGTTTGTGGAACAAAATACAATAAATAAATCAATTCATAAAAAAAGAGCATTTCCTACTGTGCACCCTATCTTTCCTATTTATCAAGCTCCTTGACGCACAGATGGAAAGTAGTCAAAGTCACGTTACGATAACCTTGACAGCTGAGAAGCCAGAAAAGGAAAAAAAAAAAAAAAAGCACCAGACACAAAAAGCACCAGTTGGAAGAATGATGAGAGGGATATAAAGAAGAAGATGAGACTGGGGACGAAGGAGGATGAAGATGGGGAGGGGGTGCGGGGGTTCGGCGAGGAGGAAGGAGAATAAATGACATTCGACTTGGCGGCCCACCTTGGTAACCTGATTGTTCCTAAATGGGAGCAATGCTCAAGAATGAAGAGATAGAAGCAGGGAGGAAAATCAATATTGTGCAATTAAATACAAAGCCTGGTGCAGTGGATCTGAGGAGAATTTGTTATTTATTAAATTCACTCCTCCTCCTCCTTTGCCCCCAAACCCCATAACTTGTGTCAATCTTGAATGCATGTGATTCTCTCTCGCTCGCTCTGCTGTCCCCTTTTCAAGTCACATGACCTTTGTGGCTCAGAGAAGGCCACCGCCATTGACGGAGAAGGCCAAGAAAGTCGGGAATCTTCTCACCTATTGAGCGGTCACCCTCGGCAGTCTTGCAAGTGCCTCAGAAAAGGTGTGTTTGCCGAAATTGTGAGTTTACGCAAATGACAAGAGATGTGTTAGTGTGTCCCACTTCTGTGGGGAGCCTCCCGCACAAAATGAGGCTTTGAAACACTCTCGTCAGTGATTTAGTCTCGTTTGGCCGTTTTCCACCGCGCTTGTGCTAGTGCTGGTGCTAGTTCCGGGCCAGTGCCCAGGTGAGCACCGGTTCTTTCTTTTGCCACCACTGATATTGGCTCTTGCGCTCGCTCTGGTGCTTGAAAACTGGTGCTTAAACCGGCCCCAGTGATTTGTTGGGTCAGACTCTGGGGGCGGGGGGCAGAGGATGGTGCATGGGGTTATCATGACAATGGCAGATGTAGAAGAATGCCTCCCTGGTCGCACAGAGGTTTTGCACAAACTGTTGTTCGGTGAACTCCGGCACAATTGTGTCCCACCGGAAGAGCAATCGTGGATGTGCCCAGATCGCAAGCGATCTTTGATTCGTAGTCAGCCTCGTGATCATCGACAATGATTAAGACAGATAGAAGCGTTTGCTGTTTGCATGTCCCTCACTGTTATATATGTTATACAAGTGTACAGTAATCAACGCTATGCTAAGTTGCCTAGCAGATGCTAACAGTCCATCATTATTATTATTATTACTATGAAGAGCGCAGGCGCTCTTGGGTAATTGTCGACGTAAGCAGTGACTTTAGTGCAGCCATCAAATTCTGTTCGGGACGTTTTTCAAATCAACACATTTTCAATGATAAAATTTAGTCACAGTGAGAACATGTAAAGATGGTTATGTAACTTAAGATGTCGGATAATGACAGGTTGGCCAAAATTACGCTCAACTTCTGTCAAAATTCAACTCAAGTGTCCAACTTGAAGAAATACTTACCGGGTGAAGATCAAAACAGTTTCACGCTACCTTCTGAGACTTTGATGGACCCGCACGGGAAGCCCACTCTGACGCTGAGAATGATGAAGAATTAGATGGTGAGACTTCAACACCCACTCAGCAGTTTAACAGTCATGCTAATCAGTGTTCCCCTCTTGAAAATGATCCTGCACTCCGGCCGCAACAGCGATCAGACATGGCGCGCTGCTCAATAGTGCAGACTGGGCCCGCTCTGTTCAAGGACGGTGTAATTAGATCATAGATCATAAGATGAACTCATAATTACGAACGACCACAGTACAGTATATGCGCATGAGCAATGGCCAAAAGCGAAGCAAGTTTTGGTTTGGCTGCTTTTTCGGTCGTCTGTTTGTTGGATGGTGTTTCACCCGTGGAGACACATACTCCCCTAACAAACATTTTCAATCCAAATATGCGGCAAAGTATATATTATTCCAGATATGTTTTGCGGGAACACTGGCCCTGCGACTCAGCCAGCTCAGCCACGGCCTTAATGAAGACAAGCAGTTTCGAAATTGGTTGAATGGATCACACGAGCAGAATAAACAGCATCACTCCTACAACTAGTTTCCTTTTTGACTTTTTTTTTTTTTTTTTTTTTTTAATTCGCAGCACGACTCCCAGCTTCTGGCGTCAAAGCCCAACTCCTTGCAGTCGAGCTACTGCTGCCCGCAATTATATTGCAAATGGATGAATGGAGTGCGTCAAAACTATTCTTAGCGGCACCCTTTCTTTTGTTAGAAGTTGGCGGCAGCTGGTTAAAGGTTTAACAAAAGGTTAATCTGCCCCTATAAAAAGATTTGTCTACACTGACCCCTCACTGCCTCGGATGGTATTAGTCGATGCGGTCCAAAGAGCTCCTCCAGGACGAGCAAAAATACGCTCCCTGAAGTCTGCAAACAGGCTGCCACGGCAATGCAAAGTATTATTGATGCTGCACTGCCGCAGGTGGAGAAAAAGCTGAGCTGGATTTCACCGCAGGTGAGAGATGAACTTCGACAGGTAAACATTTCCATGTGGAGGTCTTGGGTCACTCCATTTGGGAAAATATATTCGGTGAACAACATTTATTGGACCAAATGTCATAAAAACGAGAAGAGACAATCGGTTGTCGGTAGCATTCTGTTTATTTCAGGGAGCGCTCAATGTGGTTTCCTTTTGTACATATTGCATGCGTTCATTAGGAAAGAAACATGAAAACAAACTATTTGGGAAATTACCGATGCCAAACGTGTCCGTCGTAACCCTTGTGCGTTGATTTTTTGTAACGACACATCGGAAAAAAGGCACCATAATGGAATGGTGGCTTTAAAGTTTAATATCAAAGTCATTTCTGAATCCTTTTTTTCTTGCGACCATTCAAAATGTTCAGTGGCGTCAGACCTATCCATACATATATAGTTTCTATTAACTTATTTAGGTTGGTGCCCTCTATGGACATCAAAGCAATAAAAAGCAGTATTGTGCTATGGGTATAAGGAACTATCATCTGCATATAAGTAAAAAACAAAAACATTGAATTTAGAATATTCAATATGGACAAGTTAGCGCCTTCAACATGTTAATATATCATGACATCATTTTTGTTTGTTCGTCAATAGCCCTATTTTGGGATGTTTTCCTGCATAAGGTTATTATAATTATTAATATAGATTTTGCGTACCAGGACCTACGCGAGGTTTGAAAGACTTGTGAAGTGAATGGGATATACTGTATTTGGAGTCCGAGATCTAATTAAAGGAGACAAAAAGGACCGAGCTCAACTTTTCAAGCTCGAGGACAAGCGCGTTCAGCTGCGTTTTAATGACTGACACTTTCACTTTGCGTTCTGCGATGATGTGAACCACCTTGCTCATGCGCTAGCCAGGTAAAGACGCACACACACAAGCTCACACACCCGACCTCCACAAAACCCAAAGGAAATTAAGGGGCTTGTGTCATTGTTTTTAGTGGACTTTTTTTTTTTTCTCCACCCCCGATTTGCCGTTTTCTACCTCCTGTTGGTGTATTTGATCCTGGCCCGGGATGGCGAAGCAGGTTGAGTAAATGAAATATTGATCCGCATTTCCGTGGCCTTGCCTTCACCTTGTCCCGCCCGCTGAATTACTGACTCTTCCGTTCTGCTTGTAATAGGAATTATTACAGCAAGCCGGGGCAAGTAATTACTCGGCATGGTGGAGAGGGCATCGGGGGGACCGGCGCGGTGCTGCCTTATATTTCTTTTGAAGAAGTTATTTACTGTACATACTTACTCCAGCCCCTATGCTTCCCCTTTCCGCTCCTGTCAGCCACCTCTTAAAAATGGATCGAGTTTGCTTGACCGTGATCATGAATCATTGAAGGAGTCAAAACGCCAAATGCTGAGATGCAAACTGAGGAAGTAGTTTTCGGGCCGTTCAAACTGCAAAACGGGAACGTCACGTTGATTCAGCGTTGCGATGAATCCCAAACACCGCAAAGGCTCATTGCTAAGTTTCCCAATGACATGTCTCTCGAGAACGAAGGGTAGAGGTGACTTCTCATTTTTCAGTCTTCCTCTTTCTTCCACACACATCACCACCTAATTTGCAAGTACCATATTTTCCGCACTAAAGGGCGCATCTAAAAGCCTTCCGTTTTCTTCAAAGCTCACAGCACGCCTTAAAATCCGATGCGCCTTGTGTATGGTCATTACGGTAATATTTCGACCCCAAAATGGCTCCTTGCTCAAGACATGCTGACAACGCAGAGTTCAAACTTAAAGTGATCGGTTTCACAGTTGAACACGGAAATAGAGCAGCGGCAAGAGAGTTGAACGTTAACGAGTCAATGTTATAACTTGCTGTTGGTTAAGTGAACTGTGTCGCTGTTTTATTAAATACGTTTTGCTGACATCTGATCGTTCTGTTGGTGTTTCCTTGAGCGTAGCTCCATCTAGTGGATGCATTGTAGATTGCATCTTATAATGCAGTGCGCCCAATGTATGAAAAAAATTACAAAATAGGCCATTCATTGAAGGTGCGCATCATAATCTAGTGCGTCTTTTAGTGTGGAAAATACGGTACGCGTTGAAAACGGCGGTCTGTGTGCAATGAGCCAATGAAGCAAATCACGCGCCGCCGCATTGCTTTTTGATGTATTCCCATTTGACTTCAAGCGGCCGTTTGTTGGGGTGATCTATCCCAGGTACTTTGCGTCCTTGCTTTCGCAGCGGTCCGTCTGCTGCTGCCAAGCCGGGTGACATCGCACTGCATCAGCATCGCTCTGAAGGTCATCACTGATGGGACGAAGGAACTAGAAGCGATCCATCCAGTAACAGGACAGCGCCTTAACAGCATCAGAAGTCACCCGCAGTTTTCATTTTCTTCGGACAGGTGGATGTTGAACTCACTTTTCAAGTTGATTGAATCCACGGAAGCTTTGAACTTGAACTTTGTCAGAAGTTTTTTATTCACTTCGATAAAACATTTGGACATTCTTGCTTCAGTTCACTTTGCAAGAGCACTCCAACTGCACTGGTACTCCAACTACATTTAGCATCAGGCAGATCCAAAAACGTTACCAAGAATAATATGGCACCCAAACATACAGTGTAAAAGAGTTCATTCTGCCGCAAGTAATGTTTGACCGTCGTATCCTTTTGGAAGGCCCTTACGTCCACCCTCTTCAAATGTGAAATTGAAGGGCATTTGCTTACTGTATAAAACAAGCCCTCCGTCCGCCCCTGCGGATGTCTCGAGATTCCGCCTGAGCCAATCGAGCCCGACCCATTCTAATAAGATCAGACCCGGCCCTCATAGATTCTATTACTCCACCACTCTATTACATTACATCTCCATTTACCAACCTTAAGCAGCTCCAAGCATGGCTAGGTCCTCGACCTTGTCAAAGAGGAGAAACTCTGACCAGCGAGAGGAAGGATAAGGATGAGGGAGTGAGAGAGAGAGAAACCATAGGATGAAAAGAACACATGCTGAACTGTAGCAAGTGTGCTTGAGCTGATGGCGCGCGATGCAGGGCAAGAGAAAATAGGGAGGGGACAAAAGAGAAAATAGAAAATCGATAGAGAAGGAGGATGAAGATTGAAGGATGACGTGGGAGGGATTTCAGGAACGAGGGCGACAGCCTCGGGCCGAGAGAGAATTACGAGCAAATCCCAGAGGTGACCAAGTTGCCTCCTGAGACTTTTAGGGGGTCACGGCAGTCTGACTTGATCAGAGGAATGAACGGTGTCATCGTCTGTCATGAGACCTGTCCGTTTCTCACTCCTATGCTCTGAAACCTTCCATTTGCCCCATATGTTGCAGCTCCGAGACAAAAAGAGCTGCCGTGTTGTTGTTGTTTTTTTAAACGTACACTTTATTAAATCTTTGAAACTCTGGAACAAATACAGACAGGTCTCTCTCTTCCCGACAACGTGCCTTCTTTTCTGCATTCGGCTCGAGAGGCGTTCAAAGACCGCCTCAGAAAAACGTACATTAATGATAGCTTCAATGGCACTAAGAAAATCGATAATTATGCACCAAAACAGAAAATCCAGCGAGGAAATCACAAAATAAATTCTATCGGGTTGTTTGTGGACACACAAGAAAGGAATCTTTTTTTAAACATCAACATAGAACATTCTGAAACCGTCCAGTCTCCTACACATGGACTTCAAGAAATAAGATAAAAGATCACATTTTCAGTGCGTCCTTCCTGTTGTGTTGGCTCAGATCAAACACAAATTGATCACACAGTCGCTGTGCCGTTTCCTTGTGTATTGTGAATCATTTCTTGAAAACAAAAACCCTTTCATCAAAGAGGGAAAACAAGCATGAATGGCTCATTTTATTTACGTGTTCAAGGTTAAAAGAATGTAAGAGAGTCCATCAAATGTGCAAAAACTTTCATTTCATTTGCTTCATGTCATAGATTTAATAACAGATATGACACTTGAGGCTCTGTTTTCATGACCAGTGCAAGTCTGGCATGAGGTGCGGAGGAAATCTGCGCTGGGGCGGGCTAGACTAAATTGTGGTATTTTTGCATATCCGTGCAAGCCGGTGCAACATGGAATATTTTAAAGGGGGCCTTTTGCGCGCAGACGTCTTTTGCGGGCGATCGAAGCAACACCTCTCATCCCTTTTAAATGGCGTGCATAAGTGGTGTGCTGATAGTCGTCGGCAGAAACAGAAACTGATATGCTGACGTCCTCTTTGTCAGAGCAGAGACAGAAGAGATTCTGCCCCTTCCAACATACTTGAGCTATTGTTTTTTTATGGGTTTTTTTTTTTTGCCTCAAAGCTGCATTTGACACACATTTCAACTGGTTTTCCTCACTGCTAATCAGTAATCACTTAGCGACTGAACAAAGCTTGTCTGCTACCATGTGGCGACTGGGGCCATGCACACGCTAATTCTGGTGATCAGTAAACTAACCTAATGATGCAGTTTTGTTTTTCGTTTTTTTTTTTTTTTTTTGCGGGGTTAGTCTGTTTCTTTTTTTCAGATTTTTAAGTAATTGAGCCTCTCTCGCAGCATGTCTGCCGACTAACCATTATCCCTCCTTGCTGCCATCACTGTTTGCTGTATTGAGGGAGATGATCAGAGGACTGGAGATGATTTTGTGGTGGGAAAAGCATGCGGTGCAGATGCCAAAATACTGTATTTGCTCTCTGGTCTCTCAGCCCTTTCATGTGCCTTGCATCTTCCCTCCAAGGAACCGGGCTGAGGGGGGAAAAAGAGACGCGGGCTTGTGTTTGTTTTACACTCTCGCTCTCAAAGGGAAATATTCATTAAGTCCTCCTTGGAAAGAGAGCTGAGGGGTAGAGAGACAAGTAGGCAGACAAGAGGAAGTACAGTTGGTGTGTGTAAATATGGGCCTGTTTGTTTGGCTGCACATTGCTACGTCTCTCACCAAACATTATGAAAGAAATTGCTCCGGAGCAGAGGACGCCATGAGGACGTGGTGAGAGTGGTTCATGCATCAGTTTGGCACTTGCACGCTTTCCACTGACAGAACACAAAGGAGAGTTATGATCATTACGCTCACCAAGGGAAAGTGCAGCACAACCGATGAATGTCTGACTAATAACCGCTTCTTCGGTTCAATTTGTGGTTTATTAGTGCCAACGTAATCTCATCGCAATGATTGGAGCTGGTGCGGCTGCTTTCGGGTTGAACCCGAATTCAAACGCGTGGAAAGTGGATGGACAAGAGCAGTGAATCGTGTCGCCTCATCACACGCGCACAAGTGAAATTCAGCAGAGTGGTGGTGAAGTGCTGCCTCCACAAGTGAAAATGCAATTGGCAACGTCTTTTTGGAGGCTTTCGAACACTTTGCATTTTGAACTGGCTTTTTATTTTATTTTTTTGCCAACTCAGCATCGATGAAAAAGCAGAGTAAGCGTATGCATTTGCATGACATAGTGGTGAAGATTGCACGACTGTCTTGTGTCCTATGTGTTGTGTTGTGTTGTGTTATTTTTGTTATTTTGACTTCAAAATGGCGCCGCGTGAGTGGCTGCCTTTCCAGCAGCTCCAATATTTTGTTGTTCTACTTCTTCCTTTCATAACTTTGCTGCTGTGAAATGGGAATTTCTCCATTGCGAGACTAATAAAGATTTTCTTATGTTATCTTATATGATTGCCCCCCTCAAAACAGGCTAATTTTAACAATGCAAAAAATAGTAGGTGCAAAGTGTACTGTGATTCTTGACGCTTGTATTTTGATGAAATGCGTGTCACAAACACTTTGACACAAAGGAACTGTTTTATTTGTGGAAAAAAAAACATGCTAGCCTTTATTGCCTTTACGTTTGAGTCTGGAGTGCTGGAAAGTGCATTGGCAATTTCATGATAAAATCAACATTTTTGATCTTCAAAACAATGCGAACCAGTCGAGCATTACGCAATCATTTTTTGGTGATGTTGTGAAATAACACAAAATGAGAATGCATGTATAGCCATCTCTGCTTGAGAGAATGCAAACCTGAAAATCTTTGTATTGCTATTATAATCCCAAGTATTAGGAAACTTGTCCACAGCATTTTTCAATTAGAGGCGAATAAAAATGGCATGCGGAATGAAAGATTTATGTCTTCCATTTCCCAAAATGAGATGGTATCTGGAGTTTTCAACTTTTGAAATCTAAGGGGGTTGTCTACACCGGGCGGGCAGGCCCTGCTATATCAACGCTGATCAAAAAGCGCTCCGGCAAGAGCTCGCTCAAAGAGGGGGAAACTGCAGCCTCTGCTTGTTGTGGGCACAGATGGCACGCGGTGAGGCTGGAGCCCCCCGGCGGAAGCCGGTGCGCAATATCAGAGAGATGTGTGCATGGTGCCGGGCCTGTCTGGAGAGAAGAGCCCCCCTGGCCAATTACAGTCCATCCAAATGAAGGCAATCTCACAACTCCTCCAGGGAATGTTTTGCAAATGTATAGCCGCTCGCAGCTCACGACCGCTGCACATCCATCTCGTGTGCGAACGAAGCCGAGGAGTCTGGCGCTTGTGGTGCTGCTGCTGCTGCTGCTGGATGGATGGAGGGAGGGGGAGGAGGCGAGGGAAAGAGGATAGACGAGGCAGGCAATCTGTGTGTGTCCTTTGAAGCTTGTCTTATGGCTTTTCTCTGTCAGGTCTCTCTCCAGGGACAGGCTGTGGCTCGAGGAGGCATCTGTACACCGAAAAACAAGAGTTGTGGCTTCCAACCTGAAACGTCTCTGCGTAGATGTACTGTAGCCCACAGTCCATAACAAAGTAGATGGCATATATAGACCTCGGCAAAGATAGAGACAATGAGACCTGAGCAGAATCTCACAAGTATGTTCTGCTACAAACTAGTGGGACACTTCATTAGGTACACACACAGGATGTCTTGATATCGAAAAGTAAGTGGCGTTGTATTTTGGATGGGAAAAGAAAGTCTTCCGCTGCAGTGCTGTTTCAGTACGTTTGCGGCTGCTCGATAATTGTCATACTGAACAAAATAGTGTTGCTGCGGGGTGTGGCCATGGAATTGCTGCTCAACTTGTCGTTGCTGATGGCTGCCAGTGTTGTTTTTCTTCAGGCCGCAAATGAGTAGAGGCTAAATCAACAGCACCACCGCTGGCTGAGGCTGGGTACTGCACCCTCACTTGCATCACTTTTGGAACGATGCTTGATGCAAACATGAGCTATGCGTCATGAAATGCAAAAGGGCTAAATGCATTTCTTTTTTATATTATGGCTTAAAATCTGGATCCAAAATGTCAACTTTTAACGCATATTACAAATTTTCACTTTTTAACATAAACTGAGCAATACAGTAGATGTATATTTAAAGATTTGCTTGCGACTGATGATGTCACTTGCATAAACCTTGGCTATTGTCTCCAATAGCATCTGGCAAAATATACAGTGCAGCAAAACAACAGCCAAATGTCAATGCAAATGTGGTCTTTGGGGGGAAAAAAACAAACAAAAAGAAAAGAAAATATTCTCTTCATGCGCAGTCTGAGGTCGTTGGCCAAATGCTCATCTTTAACCGGCTGCATGACTGTGGCGGAACTCTGTCGGCCGTGTTTAGTCCCCCAGTGCGGACCTAATATGCTTCAGATCAATAGTAGCTCGCAGGCAGGGCTGACATGTGCACAACAAACAAGAGAAATGTGGCTGCTCTGCTCCTTTTAGTTTCACTCTTCTCCAGAAAGTCAAGCTGCTGCTCTTTTTTATCGCGTTCACACACACACACACACACACACACACACACACACACACACACACACACACACACACACGCACAGACACCTACACACAATGTTTATTATGATGCCGTCTGTGCATGTTGTAAATTGTTCCGCAATCATTTTCCAGACATGCAAGATCACGTGAAAACAGTTGATAGTTGCCTAAAATTTGACCGTATTTACTATTGAGAAGTCAGAGAATTTAAAAAAAAAAAAAAGATTCATCGATTACAATTAAAAATAATTATTGACTATTTTGATCAGCGATCATCCATCCCTCCATCCATCTTCTGATCCACTTCTCCTCACAAGGGTCGCGGGGCGTGCTGGAGCCTATGCGATGAGTTGTCGATTAATTGATTCATCATTGCACTTCTCCCATTATTTTAATCTTGGTGATTATCATGACCGTGCATACGTGACATTTTGGCCCAGCGCATGGGGTGAACTCACACACATCTACGCATATACGCTCTCGCATGCCTCATGAGTGGCACACTGAGCTGCTTGCTCAAGGGCATCGCATCCAGGAAAGGAATCGGGGAGGGGGACCATGTCCCATTGCCGGTAAAGGAAATCTTGTGTCACCGAGTGCATTCTGAGCCACTCATCCTTCTTGTGCCAATTTCATCTGAAAAAAAAAAAGAATTGGGGCACCAGCCACTTACGGTGGATGGGCTTCAGACCAAGAAAACTCACTCTAAGCGTCTCCAATTCCTCTTGTAATGATAATGTTAAAAAGAGATCATCCATCTGTTTTCTCCAGCCCTTGTCCTCATTAGGCATGACCTTTTGGGCAAGAGGCGGGGTACATCCCGGATGCTCGCCAATCGCAGGGCGCATATGAAAAAACAACTCTCATCTATGGACAATTGAGTCTTCAATTCGGGTAGCATGTTTTTGGAATGTGGGCGGGAGCAAGAAGACAACAAAACCCCCAAAGCAAGCAGAGGGAGAACATGAAAACTCCACACTGGAAGTACTGAGCCGATATTGGACACCGGAACCTTTGGACTATGTGGCAGACAAAATAAGCCACAAGACCGACAGCAGTCATTATAAACCTCAGTAAAAATTGCTCTGAATCTTTTGTCCTGTCACACATGGCAACCGGCAGCAATGAAATGCTGTCTGTTGCCAGGCAGAATTCATGAGGCTCAATTGTACAGTCATTACTCATCGAGCAATGATTGTCGCTCCATGCTAATATAACATGAGGAATTATAAGATGCGCGCCTCGCCGCTATCCAATTCCGCTTAGTGAAATTCAGTACATATACTTTCCGTGGCAATTTTGTCTGGTGGTGTGCCGTGAGATTTTCCTCATGTAAAATGTTTGCCTTGCCTTACTGAAGGTTGCGAAACAATGTGAAAAGGAATAATTGTCATATTCCAGTCATGGCCACTACATATGACACTGACACTGCTGCCTGAAAACAGCAACAGGAAGTCAGACGCCTTCATACTTATCATACTCTGTACTAATTATGAAATCCATATTCCACACCGGGCGGCACGGTGTTCGACTGGTTAGCACGTCC
>CAAKHF010025912.1:0-13462 GCA_901007745.1 Hippocampus kuda | reverse complement strand
GGGGGGGGTTTAACAGCAGAAAGACAGCAAGACGTGTTTTGGTCGTCAGCCTTCTAACTTCAAATCGCCAAGGTGTTGTTTGGACTGGAAGAAACGTGAGGACGCGTCGTCGCAGCACCTCTTCCCGCGTGTGCAAGCAATTGAAGGCAGGTAAGAGAGCTCGCATACACACCAAGCTCGTCTTGCCTCCCGTCCTCAGCAATCTTTGGCGGTATCATTCACCGCCACTGGCATCGATTGTGACCGTCTCGGAACGCTCGTAGTTTGGCGTTTTGGAACGGTGATACCGGATGCGATGTGCCGTGTTTGCAAACATCTGCCGCGCAGCTGCCTCCTCCTCCTCCCTGACCCTGCACCAAGGACACGCAGCGTCGGAAGAAGCTGTTGCGTAGTTTGAAACCAGACTCTTCCCACTGTTTGTGTCATCTCAACAGAATCCGGAGCAGGGCCACAGCAGGAACGTGTGTGATTCGTCACAGTTCCATGTTGGTTCTCAGTCAGACTATTTTGGACTTTCTCTCTTGTTGTGGCCTACTTGTCCACGATATTGACTGCATGCATTGTCAAGAGGAGTTGAATTGTCCATTTGAATGCTCTGTACAGACAGAATCATGTGTTCTAAATATATCCGCGAGCAACGGGGTCACAGGAACTGTGCAGTTCCCATCCTTTTTTTTTTTTTTTCTTAATAGGATGTCAATGAAATGACTTGTCCTCCAAACTAAAAACAGCCAACAATTGCTCTGTAACTGATTTGCAAGCATTGATTCTCTTTAGCCCAGTGACATCAAAGTACAAGAATTTTAACCACTTTCGCACACCCTCTTTCTTGTCTTGTTGTTTACGGATTCTTTTCATGCAAGAAAGCCAGCCATGATCTCTGGTAGGCTATTTTTATTTTCTTTATTTATTTTGACCATGAGACCTTTTTGATGTGAAACAAGTGTGGTGAATAAAATGTAATAAAGGTTGTCATTCCTTGACAGGAGCTGAAAATGGCCGCCAGAGTGCTGTACTTCTCGATGGTGATCTCCACACTCTTCGGTGCCGTACTTGGATGTCCAACAGTTTGTAGCTGCTCAATGAAATATGGACGTTCCTTTGCGGAATGCCCCGACAGAGACTTGGTTGAGATCCCAACGGGCTTGCCTCGCAATGTCAACGTTGTTATTTTCTCAGCAAACAAGATCCGTTCGGTGCCACGAGGCATCTTTCGCAATGTCACCCAGACGATGTCGCTGTGGATGTCCCACAATGAGATTGTCTCCGTTGAGCCGGGGAGCCTGGCGCCCATGCTTCTTCTTCGTAATTTGGACATCAGTTATAATAAAATGGTCGACTTTCCGTGGAGGGATCTGCGCAATCTCACTGACTTGCAGTTGCTGAAGATGAACCACAACGAGTTGGTCAGTCTGCCCAGAGATGCTTTCGTGAATCTCCAAAACCTGAGGTCCCTTCGCCTGAACAACAACAAGTTCTTAACGATAGCCGAGGGGACGTTTGACGCTTTGGTTTCCCTATCCCACTTACAGATCTCCAGCAATCCTTTTGCGTGCACTTGTTACGTCAACTGGTTTCGAGATTGGCTCTCAACGACGAGCATCTCCATCCCCGAGCAGAACTTGATCAGTTGCGCAACTCCAGCGACACTTCGAGGAGAAACGATCATGAACTTGCCCGACATCAAATGCGTGCAGCCAAATGTGACAATATGGACCGAACCAAATATTGATGGAACAAGTTTGCACGAGGGCGACGCTTTGGTCTTGAACTGTGAGTCTCAAGGAAACCCGAAGCCATCGGTTACGTGGGATATTCGCAGTCGAGTACAAGAACTGAACGTATCTTTCGGAGCGGATGACTCGGGTGAGTCAAGTGAAAGGTCGCTATGGTCAAATAATTCCGTCCAGATCTTCGATAACGGAACGCTTATCATCTCGCCGCTCAGCGCAGAAGTCGCGGGCAACTACAGCTGCTCTGCCTCAAACGAATTTGGCACTGCAGCAGACTCTCTTTCTGTCCAAGTGGCGCCTTCGCCAAAACAACCATCAGCAAAGGACGCAAAGATCACAACCGCTCATTACGGTACAACTCAACAACCGCTCCAACCAACAACTGGCATGTCTGATTTCGATTCTGTATCCGACCCGGATCTGCCCACTGGAGAGATCACCCCCGAGTCTTTCGAAGAGATAATAAGTGCATCCAAATGCGGATCGAAGGCAAAAAAACGACAGATCTCGAGCCACGTCTCGAACGGGAGCTCGGACGACGCAAAGGACCACGTGTTCGACTTTGGCGTCATTGCCCTGTGGGTGTCAGAAACGGAGGCAACCATACGACTCAACCCGCTTCTCATACCCGGAGACAAGCGGGCGAACCGGACGGCCGCCGTCGTCGGCGCTTCGGAGAGCTCTCGCAACGCCACCGCCAATCACGAGGAGGACTTGGCTTGGCGAGGACTCTATCTGTGCGTTACCACCGAGTACAAACATTCACCTGTGCTGTGGTCGCTGGTTAAAGAAGGTCTCAGCACCTACCTGCTCAGTGATTTGCGGCCCGGCACCAACTACTCCCTGTGCTTGACCTATAAGGGCGAAGACTGCGAGATGCAAGTGCTCTTCACCACCAAAAAGAAAGTCCCCAATCTGATCATCATCATCTCGGTCAGCATCTGCCTTCTGACTGTGTCCACCGTTCCTCTTCTCGGAGCCATGTGCTTCCACTTGGTGTACAAATACCACAACAAAACATGCAAGTTGATCCTCAAGGCCAGAGACCAGTACCAGATGGAGAGGACCCGGGCCACCAACGTCAACAGCGCACCGCTAGCGACGTCCGACGTCGATCCGCTGGGCGAAGACGACGGGGCGACCGAGAGTTTGGATGGAGAGAAAGAGGCGGATACGGAAGAAAGCGTCATGACGGAGACCGTCACTTTGTCCCTGTCAAGAGGGAATTTGGATGACTGCGAGGTGGGATCGGACTTCAGCGATCGGCTTCCTTTGGGGGCCGAAGCTGTCAATATCGCAAGCAATTAGAAATACGACGAAGTGCACTTGGTCAAATGTAATGCTGCTGTTGTTTCACTTTGTGCCAGTGACGTTCGCCACGTTTGTGTGTTGTGTTTTGTGGATGCGCTCGAGTGCCGACTGAAGGACCAAAAAAAAAACAAAAAACTTAACACTCACTCTTTAGACAATCGGACAGTGTTAAGAAAATAAGAAAACAGACACCCCATTTAAAAAAAAATGCCTGTCTCTTGTTATTGCTGAGAGACACACTTTTAACCAAACAAAGTGGGCTATATTGCGAAACCATATGTCTAGAAAATTGCAAACGTGTAGCAAAAAAAAAAAAAAATAGATAAGAGTAAAAGATGACAATGTCCCATATGTAATCCATGCGCAGTATCTTCTTATCAGGATACTTTGAAGGATCTTTGACAGCCATCTGATGTGCATACCGTGGCACAACGTCGGTCGCTTCAAAAACAGAATAACAGCAGCGTGTTTTAAAAATACCAAGCAAAGCTCATCCTTAAAATCACGTTTGATGTGTTTCTTCCGCGACCTTAATGATGAAGAATTTGTGGGGTGACATCAAAAAGGCAATAAAAAAAAAAAAGAATTGCAGAATGTTGAATCACCCTTGGCTGGAATATCACGAAAAAGGTTTCAAAAGTTGGTTAACTTCATGCAACACAGATGTGAAGCTACTGTCAGGTACGCTTGCTATCCAAAAAGATATTCAGTGATTCACTGCAAGCCGCTTCCGCAACCGGTTTTCCGTTTTTACGGTCAATTTATTTTTTATATCTATCTATATATCTATATCTATATATCTCTATCTATATATATATCTATATATATATATGTATATATATATATATATATATATATATGTATATAGATAGAGATATATAGATATAGATATATAGATAGATAGATATAGATATATAGATAGATATAGATATATCTATCTATCTATACATATATATATATATAGAGAGAGAGAGAGAGAGAGAGAGAGAGAGAGATTTTTGCTGACACTGCTATTTCTGAAAAGCCTCATATTCCCTGTTTTATCCTTTTTTTTTTTTTATTCACTCTGTGTCAACACTTATTGAATAGAACATGTGTGTCATCCAGTAGAGAAGTGAAGTGACATTTTGAACTTCCCCTGAGATTTTTAAACACGCCGCCATGGTTCTGAACACAACCAACCATTGCGATGACATGTACCATGACCGAAATGTTGAGTTGCTGTTCAGAACATGCTTTGTTATCATATGGTGCAATTGTTTCGAAAACAGTACAAGTAAAAAAAAAAAAAACATAACTATGAAAGTACTCATGAGTGTGTGTTCAGTCCAGTTTTAACACGCACGTGCACACGCACACACAGATTTTTTTCAAAGTCGCCTATCTCAGTAAAGGTTGAACGTTGGTTGACTTTGTGACACGTGTCGCTGAAATAACGTGCGGTAGCAAGAAGCTCGCTGATGCTCTCCTGTCGTGTTTTACCAAAAGTGGTACTCTGACCTCATTCATCCTGTTGTCATGCCGCAATTGATCAGTCCCGATCAATAGATGCGCATGTGAGTTTGGAAGAACAACAGGCCTGCGGACTCCTGCACTTGTACGAAGGGCAACGGATAGCTTCGGTATCAACCAAAGAAGCGTTCACTTTCCTGAGAATGAAGGCTGACTCATCAGAGACAGAGAACGAGGAGAAAGGCAAATCTGAATTTTCAGATTTTTCAAATCTGACCAAATTTCCCAGTGTTCAATATCCAATTAACTAATTCGCTCCCAAAGACGTTTTTAAACGTCTTTTCAGACTTGGTCCAGAATTGGCTGGTCCTGAATGAGCTAATAGATTAAGGACAGCTGCTATCTATCATAAAATCAAATCCGCCACCTTTATTTGTAAATGGCAACAGCTTTGCTCATTGCATTTATGACCGAGACGTGCACTGTTGGGTTACTTCGACTTGTGATCGTAATATGCGCGGTACAGTCGAGCCTCGTTACAACGTACCGCGACTGACATAACAAATCTGCACAGTACAACGGTAGTTCCTCGTAACCGAAATAAAATAATAAAATGGCTGCGAGCTACGACGTATAATATACAGTATGAGCGTTTATAGGTGTATAAACATGAACATGTTATACAGTATACACGTCAATTACAAATAATGTGTATACCGTATGAAGAAAAAAAAAGATTTTATAAGACATGAAACAAACAACAGGAGCGTTCGCTCTCCGTTGCTTAGCGTTGCTAAGCAACGGAGAGGGAATCTCACGTGGGACAACTTGTTCATCGGCAAGGTCGTCGGTGGCAGTTAGCTTCCCACGGTTCGTTGTAACGACGAGCTTTTTTCTAATTTGTGGAGAAAATCTGGTCGTTAAAAAGACATTTATGTTATTAAGGTGTTTGTTGTCAGCAAAATCGGCAAATGGAAAACAATTGACGTGGAATTGGGACTTTGAAATGTGAACGTCGTAGGGGTGAAAATGTCAACGGGGGACATTGATACGAGGCTCAACCGTACTATAAATCATGGACGGTGGTTGTAGCACAGTCATGCAAATTAGCTTCTCACTTTTTTTACAAATATCATCTAAGCGCCCGACTTCCTTCTGACATCATTTCGACAGTAGTTTACAGCGCTGCGGCAATGAGCTTCTCAACAGGTTTTATCTTGGTTCTCATCGGATGGCTCAGTGGACGACGCCTTGCTCGCCTCCCTCTTGCTGTTTGTCTGCTTGCTGCGTTTTGGGCTGCCGTTGAGGACGCTCTCCAAGCTCTGCGTTGTCTGGAAGTGCTTCCTGGAGCCCAGGAGGGACGGGTTGTTGACCAACGTGTACACCAGCTGCCAGCGGGAGCGAATCCTACGACCGCCGGTCGATCTGTTCGGCGAGCTTTCCTGGATCCCTGCAAACATAGAGAAGGCTGCGAGGACAGAACCACATGCCGGTCTTGAGTGCTTGAGGCTCTATGACTCGGTCTCTTGTATTGTCACTGTTTTGTCTGCATCCTTTCCGCGGGCTGATTCTGCGTAGCTGAATGAGATAACCGAAATATGAGAGTTATTCGTACGATGGAGTGCCCACTTTGAGCAAAACCACAACAGTGTTAAATTGAGTAGATCAAACCCAACTGGTGATCATGATCGTATTCTTCAATGATGACAATGATAACTGGAATTGAAACTTGGGTCAAAAAGTTGTTGAACCGATTTTGGTACATGTATTTCCTCAACAGGTGAAGCGGCTATGCTAATTTAGCATTTAGTTTTTTTCCCCACCCTCTTTTTACTCTACTGCAAGGCATAAGAAAACTTCCAGGCTGCCGCAGGCAAAACCATGATTATTACGGACAACATTTACAAATATCAGTCCATAATTTATGGGCACGAAAGACGGTGGGCACAGATACAAATGCAGTTTATGATTATTAGCATGAATCTAAAACTAGAATTCCCAATCTGTGTCCTGCTGTGCATTGGTGTGATCTTAGCTTTGTTTTTATTAGTTTTATTTTTTTTTATATATGGAATATTCGTAGTGCAAAGACAAAAGGTCTAAAAAAAAAAAGTTAAGTTTTTTAAGATCAACTACAATTTCAAATGATGGTTTCTGTACGGGTGTACAGCAGAACAGAAATAAATGAATTTAAAATGAACCCCAGAAGCTCATGCAAGATAATAACAGACCAAGACAAAAATAAAGGACATTTTCACTACTATAGCAGTTAGTTTTATCAAGATAAGATTCGTATCGTTTTTTTTTTAAAAAGCATTTTCATCTTTATTTTTTGATCAACGAAAATGTTTCGTTCGATTTTAGTTTTGGTCATATATAACCTCGGTGCAGGGTGTGTGCGTGTGAATGCCTACCTTCCTCTGCATCTCGTATTTTCTGGCCTGCTCGGCCGCCTTCAACCGTGACGTTCAGCAGCAACCCACAAAAAGCTTTCAACACCGGGTGTGTCTGGCTCACCTCCGTCTTCAGAAATTGTGTGTAGTAGTGATATGCTGGGGATGGGCGAAGGACACATGTCAGTGACATGAATTCAGCAATATCTTCAATCATTTTTTCTAGATGGACATTAAATCATGAATTAATGGCGCTGCTGTTTTGCCCGAGTGCTGCGTTGTCTCTGCTGCTTGTGGCCTTTCCACTGCACCTGGGTCATAGGCTTCTGCAGCGCGGTGCAGCAGACTGATGTCGACACGGCCAAGATGCACAATGTTGTACAGTGCCGTGATGACCATTCGCCATATCGCCACTATGAGTCCCACCACGGTGTTGATGAGAAACAGCAGATAAGTCAGAAGGAACAAACTCCCCCTGGAAACCCCCCCCCCCAAAAAAAAAAACAGTTTAGAACATTCTTTCCCTTGATTATTAACCGTGAATTGCTTTGCAATGAATGACCAAATGAATGTCGAATGCGGTACCTGTTATTTAAGTCTCGGGTGCCAGCGTCTTTTTTGACAAAGGCAAATTTGGCAGCGACATGCTGAAGCACAGTGACCAGGATCACTGTAACCCACGCAGGCCTAAGTCATCACACACACACAGGTTCAAACTTGTTAAATGTTAGTCCACTAAGAATGGAAAAAAAAAATGAATGGATGACCACTTGCTGACTGACCAAACCTTGCCAGCAATCTCGAAGACCATGAGGTTGCGTCCGTAAAAGATGGGGATGATGATAAGGAAGATCAGGAACAAGAAGCAGATGAAAAACACCACCGTCTGGATTGCCATACCTGCCAAGATGGCACGTGACAAAAATATGAATCGTTTTTCGACAGTGTTTCTAATATGCTCGCTATTGTGTCAGCAAATGAGTTAGGCAAAAGCATGTTTCGTCACGGATGATATGGTGACGTGTTGTTGTTTTTTTGAGCTGTACCCAGACAGACGATTGCAGCTTGGTATCCAGTCAAGCCCATCCAACACAAAACACCCGATTTAGATGGACGAAGGCTCTTCTGACTGTTGTAGAGGTTGTAGATTTCGCCCTTGTACAGTCCCCTCAGGTTTGACCTGAAGCACAGAGCACAAGGGATGATGGGAAGGATCACTTTCAATATGTCCATTCGTCCACTTTCTCGACCACTTTTCCTCATAGGGTCACGACTAAGGCGGAGCTGATCCCAGCTAACGTTTAGCGACAGGCAAGGTACTTTCTGGAGTGGTCGCCAGTCAAAGAGACAAAAGTCCAATTGTTTCTTGAGAGCTACGGACTCCAATTTCAGTACCTGTGGAGTACCATGGCCCTCATGAGCATCACCAGACTGACCACACAAGACAGGGTCATTGCACAGAGGTAGCAGACTGAAAAAAAAAAAACAAAAAAAAAAACAACTTACATACATTATCATCTCTATCAATCCAAATGCATTTTTATTCGAGTGCCCCAAACCTTCCAGCAGCCAAGTGTAGAAAGTGACAATTCGGACAACCTCCATTCTGTCATCAGAGAGGACGATCCCAAATCCCAGTAAGAGGAAGGCAATGTTCTCGTCAATCCCGGCACGGACAATGTGGAGAGTCGGGACAACCAAGACAACTAACAGTAGGGCTGTCTGAAAGACAAAAAAATGTTTTGTGTAATGCCAAAAAATAAATGAATAAAGATCGACCACAATGATTTGCTGGTATTCTTGATGAGCAAAGTGAATAATATGAATGAGGAAAGAGTCAAAACCTACCAATAATGTGTTTTTGCTTTTGAATCCAGGTTCAAATCTATGCTCTTTCCCATCACCATGATGACGGTCTTTCAAAATATTTTTAAAATCATGTTTTAAAAAATGTTATTCTTCCATTGTATGCTCTTTTAGTCCTGTAAATAATCAATATTTTTAAATTTCATGACTTTGCTTTTAACTCACTTCAACTCCATAACTGTTTTAATTGTTGGACTGTTAATTACAGTTTGTGAAGCACATTGAGTTATGTTGTATATCAAATGTGCCATAAATCAGTGATTCTGTGTTTTTTGTTTTTTTCCAAAAAAAACACTGGGTGCTGCTTTGGTACTGGTAAATGCCTCAACAATTATGAAAAATCTTCATTTCTTTGGCATCTTAAAAAAAAAAAAACGAGATCTTAGCATGACATGTATATCAAACATTGTGGTTAATACTCTTCATATTTCAAGTAGACTGTAATAAAATGAGGCGTCAAGGTGAGGTGTTCAAGATCACTTACATGGTATATCGCCACCAAAGCTACAAATACGGATACGGCCAGCTTTAGAGGGAAACGAAAGACTAAAAGAAGCACAAAAAAAAAAAAAAACAACAACAAAGCTGAGTGGAGCTCAGAATGAAAACGTCGACGTATTTTTGAAGTGAAATGCACACACCTTTTTCTGGAATATAAATATAACTCTTAGTCACTGTCAGTAGTCTCTCCACCGGTGTTGCTTTGTCAGATGACGACGACCTGCAGAGTGTCAACAAAAACAACCCGTCACAACTCTCAAGGATATTCACCAACAATTTATAACTGGAGAAGTCAATTTAAGAACATGGGAGGGAGCTTTATTGGGCCCTTAGAACACATACGTCGCCTTTAAATGACATCATTTCTTGTGGACTACTTGAATGCTGAACCGGTAAATGGTTTCAATTCACCTGACTGCTGTTGGCTCCTTCTTTTTCAGAAGGGCTTTGACATAGTCGCTGTAGTAGGAGCTGTCGAGGTCCTGCGAGAAAAAAGAATTCCGACTTTGGTCAAATGCTTTGTACGGGAACGTAGACGAAACATCCTATTTGCTAAAATTGTATGCAAGTGATATCTGATGTCGAAACAAAACCTTGTATTTGGTTCCTGAGTGCAAGGGAAAAAGAAAAGAAAAAAAAACATCACAGGTCTTGTGTAATCAGCTCACAAAAAGCTCTTTATTGTAATCATGAACGTGATGCTTCACACTACGTGTCGTTCAGTGTTAACCAATATGTGTTTTCATCCCTTTCCGGCTCACGACCTCATTCGACAAATTGCAAGCGAAGCCACCAACAAGTATTTCTCACCTCTTCGGTCTTTGTTCCTCTGAAAAACAGCAAAGCAAACCGGACGCAAAGATATGCCAGGCAGGCCAGCTGAGGCAAACTTGCAAGCAAAGAGTAGAACTTATACAGCTGTGAAACGAATGGGAGACATGCTCAGATGTTGGATAAAACAGGAGAAAGTTTAAAAAAAAAAAAAAAAAGTTTTCTTAATGCATTACCTCCGGAGTCTTTGGGCAGTCCAACTTTTGCCACAGCTGAACGCCAAAATGGCTGACGGAGAGCAGCGAGCCAAACACATAACCGGCCTTGTGCTGCAGAGTGCTACAAACCATCAGAGGGTAGTAGAGAACCGGATAGTAGAAGATGGCCGCTATCTTCATGAGCTCTACACAGACATGGAGGTGAGATCGTTGTGTCCTTTTTCCCAGACATCAGGCACACGTTCTCTTACATTTTTTTATGACGGCAGAATTGATATTGAGTTCTGGGCGATGTGGAAGACATGCAAGCTGATTCCATAGAAGGTTGATGTGTTAGCTTGGAGGTGTGAAAAATGTACTCTTAGCTATAACTGATAGATGTGATTTGTAAATTGTGCTTTGTCTCTTTTTGCACAGTATGTCTGTCATGGGTTTCTGTAGCATGTTCTCTCTCCTTTTGGGGCTGAAACGTTCATTTAAGTTGGAACTCCTTTGAAATATAAATAATTGACATTTATGGTTAGTTTGTTAGTTAGCACAGCAAAGCATGCTAGCTGTTTGCGCCAAGACAATTTGCTGAGTTGTTTTTACTTATATCTTTAAGTTGGGGTGGGGGGGGGCATAATGGACAACAGTTCTGTAAACCTTCTTTGTTGTGAAAATGCAGGGAAGCCATTTTTCGCCGCCATGTCTCTCAAGCAGAGGTGTCAAACTCATTTTTGTCGCGGGCCACATTTTAGTTACCGTTTTCCTTGCAGGGCCATTATGACTGAAACCATATCATAACGATTTATTCAACTATTGTTTAAGTTTCTGTAATGAGGGGTTTGGTCACAAGAAAATGCCTATAGTATCACTCTTATTTATTACAAATGAGAATTTGAAATTTTGGTCGCGATTTTAGCAAGCATCATGAAAGTTGCCATCTTTAATTTGCCTTCGCGGGCCACATAAAATCATGTGGCGGGCCAGATCTGGCCCCCGGGCCTTGACTTTGACACAGGTGCTCTAAAGGGTTAGTAGTGAGAGTCCCAACGGCATATTTTGAAATCCATTTTCCAGTTCCTGGACAGTGAGAACACGCAAACTCCACACAGGAAGACTGGAGTCCGGATTCAAAGCCCTAATCTCAGAACTGTGACATGGATATGTAAAAACACTGAGTCACTGTGCCGCCTACAGTCTATATATTTGACATCTTTTCGTTGCACTCCGAATGTGCACCTTTGATATCAGCTGCTGTGTCTTTGGAGAAAGGCAGAGGATCAGGTGCAATCACCAGCATGGCCAGTTTGCTGAACAGCAGTCCAAACACAGCCATCGCCACACCTTTGCTCTGTGTCTGATCCAGGAAGTTGGTTGGACTGTGAGATCATGCATGAGCATCAACCCATGTCGCAAGGACATAATCGGTAATCCAAAAAAATCAAGCACTAACAGAACTCACCTAAAGATACTGGATGATCCTCGTGTAAATCCTCGGCAGAATTGATTTCTTCGGGTCAGAGCTGCCAGAATTAGCACAATCACCAGCTGGGGAAAAAAGGACCTCTGTTCACCTTCTTTAGTCTAAATCAGTTGATTGGACTGTAAATCCGGGACGCTTCAGCCCAGTTGGATGACTGAAATGCACTTTGCTGTGGAGTCAGCCAATCCTCCATGAAGCGTCTCCAGTTGGTCCCAAATGCTGCTGCTCACCTCTTGACTGGGACTTCTGAGAGGGAGCACATAACTCCTACTCTGGCATCCCTTCACTGGCTCCCGATACATTTGAGAGTTCTTTTGAAGATTTTATTATTTGTTTTCAAATCTATAAATGGCCTCGCCGCACCTTACCTCTCTCAGCTCCTCTCTGATTTTTATTCTTTGGCCTTTGACTCAATATGAGACGGATTTTTAGTTTGACATTTTTTGTGCCTTTGACTGTTTTTGTGAATTTTTTTGTTCTATTCTTTGTTGTATGAATTATTTTTGGTCCGTATACGGCACTTTGTAAAGAACGGTCGGGGGTTGCTTTAAAGTGCTCGATAAATTTGAGTCAAGAGTTGAGTTGAGGTTTAGTTCTTTGACATTCTAAAATGAGCAAAGGTACTATCAGACCAAAACCGGAGGATTATTAAATAGTTAATCATTTGGATGTGGTATTTCCAAATAAATTTGGGCGATGGTGATATTGACAAACCGCAGTGCAGCAACTACTTGTTTGTATTTCGTTTAAAAGGACACTGCAGTTGCATATGAAAACAATGCCATGAAATTGCAAAACAAAGTAGCGTCTTTTTTAACAATATACCTAACCCAAGCAAAGCTCTTATTCACTAAAATCTGATTGCCAAAGAAGAAATGAAGATGAAAAATAAATAGGTGAAGCTGTGGGTTGCAAAGCCAGGTCAAATTTATTGATCTAGCCCTTGATCATGAAAAAAAAAAAAGTCTCGAAGAGCTTTGGACCGTGAGCTCACTGATTTTTGTTGTTGTTGAATTCAGTAAACTTAACTTTGTCAAGTGGTTGCACACAATAAAATCATCTGGATCCAGATAATATTTTTGAGCTGACTTTACATCTACTTCAAAAATGTATCGCGGTCCAACCACAAAATAATATTGAGTCACTTCAACACGACATTTTTTTTCAGTGTATGTGTGGGGTGGGTGGGGGCGGTGTCCACTGTAGCAGGTTGTCCTTCACGGACTTTTTAGCAGCTTTTTACTTGGCTTCTTTTTTCAGTGTGTACTTACCGACATAGAGAGCATGCATATGTGAAAGATTGCATCATTCGCTGTTGGGTCACACGGTGGAATGACCCTGGAGGAGAAATACATGCAAATAAACTCATGTTGATCGATCTGTATTACAGTGTTGTGGGATGATTCAATGGCCGATCCTTCTTTTCCGATTTCAAGCTCGAGGGTGATCGATACTTACTCTTTGGGAGGCTTTGTAGGCTCTGCGTTATCCGAGTACCAGTCGGGATAATCATAGTAGGAATACTCAAAAGGTTCCAATTCATCCTTGCTGTGGTTCATCGTTCCTGCTCGCTGAAGTCCAAAAGGTGACGTGGGAGAAACAAACCTCTTGCGCCTCTCTTTCCCACTTCGATTCAGGTGACACGGGCCAGAACGGCTGACGCTGATGCAATGTTGCGACCAAACGGCGCAATGAATACCGTTAAGAATTATACACAGTAGATTAGCAGCTGCACAGTGGGGGGGGGGG